>JASANE010014874.1:0-144124 GCA_030248225.1 Trileptium ribeirensis
TTAATAGGAAATTTAACAGTGCTTTTCATCTGCATTATTATATTTCCCTAAACGCTTGATGTATGTTCACATTAGGACACATTTTAAGCAATTCTTCGTTAACTATTCGATCGACGAGCGTGAGTTATTAACATAGGTGCATACATTTAAAGCAGATTGCCGACCAGCACTAATTATTGCTTTGAAAAAATTTTTGATTTTACAAATAATTTTCTGACCCTTATTTGACCTTGGCTGTGATTTGTTATAAATTAGGAAGCCTGAATTTTGTGGAAAAATTTTTATTCCTCCACACATATTTTCCGATAATCGCTTAAATCAATTAATGCTGCAATAATATGAATAGAAAATTGCAGGCTATACATTTTGCAGCAACTTTATTTCATTTTTGTTTGCTTTTTTCAGTTGACAGATCACTCATTGAAAAACTCCGACAAACAGTTGTTCAATACTGGCCTCCTCAGATCTCTTTAGAATCTTTTGTGTTCGATAACTTGGTACTTGAATGGACACTAAACGAAAATCCATGGGGTAATCGCGGGTCTGATGGAGTATTTGCACGTGCTCTTCTCGTTGCCATGCTCAGAGTTTTCGACAACAAAGGATGGACTCTAGTAACTTCGGCGGATGTGAGCGCTAAATACCATTCCGATGACAATACTAGCTACCCGCTTGACGTCGACTCTTGGTTTCTGGCAAAACCACAGCAACTTCCTGAAGTACCGATGATTCCAGGTACCTCGGTTGAAGCTAGGCCCCGCGCTATGAGTCAACCCCGACAACGACGAACGGTTCAGCATTGGACTTACGACGATTATCCTGTCGCGTTATTTCCGTCTGGAGATCTAAATTATACCACGATAGACCGATTGGATAATGGAGGATCCCAGTCGGAGCGACGTCCGAGTTTACCACAGCCATGCGTTTCTATCAGGCCGGTTGGTCCCGGTACTTCTGCATCTGAATATCCTAGCTCGCTTCCTCCAGCTTATGAACCTCCACCATCATATGCCGAAGCGATTGGCTTGAAACAATGATACTAAAGAAAAACAGTTATTTTATCATTTCTTACCTAACTGAAAACTTAAGTGTTCGTATAGCATGGGGAAATAAAATTGCTTCAGGATCCGTAATTATACATTTTTAGTGAACATTAAGTGTTCCAAAATTGCTAGGAAATATATCAAGACTTCGGGTTTTTGACTTTACCACGATGATGTATACAAAATATGCTATTCTAGTATTTATTCAAATAATTTAGTCACAAATCGAAACGCAACTGCTCGTATTGCATAGATAAACAAAATTTGGTATATAACTTGTAATTATCTATTTTTGTAAACGTTAAAATTCTTTACGTGATAGGAAATATTTTTTTCATATATGGTTCGGTTTTGCCACAATTTCAGTGTTTACAAAAATTATATCATTTGCTTGCTTCTCAAGGAACAGCAGTGCCAAATCATAGATTATGGACACTGATTTTATAGTTTAGGCTATGGCGAATCCTGTAATTTCGTGCTAGCTAAGTTAACATTTAATTAAACATATCACATCTAATCAAACTGTGAAACATATGCCATTGAAACAACAGTTTTAAGCAGCTAATAATTGTATCTATTTCTCCAAAAATTTGGCGTAAGCGCAGGTCCACCACGCCCAAATTTAGATATCATAGGTTAAAGATCTATGTATTGGTATAGTAGAATCAGAATCCAAGTTTAAATTTAAATACCGCGTAATCACGTTTGCTGTCCTGATAATATCCTATCCTTCCTCAGTATAAATTACAAGTTTGCACATTGTCTGCATTGTATATAGCATTCCACATAGCATCTTTATTATTTACACAAAGTCGCTAAGAACAGGTAGGACTCTGAATCCTAATATCGAATAATGTCAAAATTCAGGAAGGATTTATGCCAGTGAAGCCGGAGCTAACGGGAATTTCGGTAGTGCATTTCGACCTTAAAGTTTTTTGAGATTTAGTATACTTGTATATAAGCCTTTTTACGTATTAGAGTAGAATCAAAGTATATATAAGCTTATGTATGGCATGAATAAAAAAATTTGATCCTATATTTATTTTATTCGGATAACCTAATATTTCTAGGACAGCCAAACGCTGGAAACAATGCTTATATATTGAATAAATTTTTTGTTCATGTTCCTTGTACAATCGATGTATTAAGACGGGGAAATGTACGAATGTATTGCGGGTTGCATACATGCAAATTTTTGTTATTTTAAAAATTTATAAAATTTTGATTCGATGTTTATTTTATTCAGATAACCTAATATTTCCGCTGGAAACATTGCTTATATATAGAATAAATTTTTTGTTTATGTTTCCCGTACAATCAATGTATTAAGACAGGGGAATATACGAATGTATTGCATGTGCAAGCAAACTAAGGAATATAAACTCTGTTTGAAATCTTAAAGGCGAAACTTTTCATAAATTTTAACAAAGATATTTCTGCAAGTTCACGAACTAAAGAGAATCAACCCTACCTGATCCGATAATAACCCGAAAACCTATGAGTTGTAATCATGTCTCGAATTCACAGTGTGTGGGTGGATTCTCTGTCGGTATTTTACCGAAACTGTCGAGGTTGCATGACCAGGACGTGGTGATATTGTGATTCTGCGTTCGAGTACCTGCGTTTCCAACGAAAACAGTATACTTCATTTTAATAATTTTGTCTAGCTCAAACCATACATTTAGGGACCTTACCTGAATTCTATCTGCCATGCCGCGACAAATATAAAGTCGACTCGATTGCATCTATACTTTAGAGACGACATATTTCTGCTCAATTAAAACCGGTTTGGATTAGTTCGATAATTGAACTCAACAGAAAGTGTGTGTAAATAGTTTCCAACTGGAGGTGTGGGCGCAGTGTCAGTGGAAGGTAATGTCCGGACGTTTCAGCATTTTATTCTGTTTTCAAATAAAGCTGCCGACAAGCATAAATGACACGTCGAAAAAGTTTCGATGATTGTGACCGATAAGCGGGTGGGGATATTGAGTTAACTGATACATTATACGGCCAATGTAACTTTTAGGCGCGGAATTAAAATGCATGTCATGCCGTTCTCGATGAGTTATGACTTAGGCTAATCTAAGATTTTTAGATGACATGTACTAAGCCTAAGTCGGGCCGCCGCCCCCGAATCTCCTACTCTAAGCTAATCATAAGGTGACATGGCCATGGTATATACAATTGTTGCAATAGTAAATTATTATTACCATGGCCCATTAAACGATAGTATATATATAGTAAACTCAACATGCGCCCGTCGACCGGTTGAATCTGTTGTTTTTGAATGACACTTTTTATTAAGTCGAATTTCGGCGCAAGATTACACAGCTGAATAGTTAGACATCTGCCTGTTTTGTTTCCGCGATATTATGTATACAACGACAATTTCCCAATGAATCAAGATAGTTATGGGGTGGTGAACACCTATAATATGAGATCAATTTGTTTATAACGTCACGATTGCTTCAAATTTGTTCGCTATCAGACCAATCAAAATTCAAAGTGAATAAGCTTCTGAAAACCGTTTCTAAAAATTGAATGTCGCTAAACACTTTTTCGAAACGTCTCAAAAAACCGTCCGAATAGACATCCGATCGAAAATCCTAGCTGATGCAAGGTTAATATAAAGTACACATTTCGATATAAAGATATGAAATTGTACTAGGACCAGTTCTGGCCCTAAGGGATCCCAGCTGCGCCACCGATTTTCTCGGTGTGGTGCCCGGACAACCCCGGCTTCCACGACTCCCCGGTGAACCGCTAGTTGACCTAAGGGAACCGCCAGTTGACCTAAGGGAACCGCTTAGCTTAGCAGGTTGCCGGCGGGTTTGCCAGGATGTTCGGCCTGGTCCCTATTTCGGCCCACGTATATATCTAGTGGCACGACGGCACAGTATGCGAAATGTAACGCTAAAAGCAATGGGGAGCTACCCCCAAGGCCCTTGTATCTCGCCTAGACAGTTGGTTAAACACTGAACTGAATGCCTATATCTGTAATCACACGGACTGACACGGAGAGCTGAGTACATGGATAAATGTCTTGAGGAGGGGACGGCTCATAAAATTTCTAACGTCGTTACTGCTTTATCTGGCTTTATGCAAGATACTTTGTCCTTTGATTGCATTACATATCGCCAATGGATAAAATGCACACTTCAACTGTTTACTGATTTCATGTGCAACGCAAACAAAGTTAATCCATGATATTCTATTCTCCACGAAAAACAAGGTACCACGCAGGTGCAGCAACAAACTATCTATTGTAATGTGACAACTTTTCGATTCTATCATACAGTGAATACCTTTTTGTTATTTTGAATCCTTTATGCATATAACAAAATGAACCCGGGTGCTCTCGGAAGTTGTATAGTTTCTTCCCAACTTTTTTAGTTTCTCGCTAATCATTGTACACGTTATTTCAAAATAAACACCCATCAGACCGAAAAAAATTAAAAGTAAGCGGTCCAATGAGTATAGTTCCAAAGTAAGCGGTAATCGGGGAACCAGTAGAGAATGCAAGCGGATCTATGTTTACGAATTGTTTTGCAATTTGTCCGGGCACGGCATTTACAGGCGCGCGGAGCATCCTTCGGACGCTCCAACACCCGCAAATATGCGGCCCTCATTGGATCGAAGGATCCCGAAAAACGACAAAATCCAGGCGAGGCTCTCCGCCGTTGCTGCACGGCGAGAAGTCTCCCTGGGTAAAATGAAAGCAGAGAAAATAAACATAATTCAAATAAAACCTAAACAACTGCGAACACTGGCGACAACCGCCAAACCCCTACCTCTATCGAAGAGCGACTCGACTGGCTCCGACGCCGTATCGGGCTCAGCTCTTTATACCCTATCGTACCCCCTTCTTTTCCAGTCCCTTTGATGTCCTCAAAACCCGCAAATTCCGAGAAACTCTTAAATATTTTAAAACTCAAAGCCGACATAACAAGCGATCAAATATATATGTACCATACTATTCGTGAGAGACGAATAATAAAATAATATACAGAGACGCGCACTACTGTGAACATCGAGCATACGTACCCTAATCGAGTAACACAAGAAAAAACACCGCCAAAGCTGGTATCAACAGGACAGTGGCCGTAACGTGCCAAAAGCACGCAAACAAAACCAAACCTCGTGCTGGTCGCGCGAGATTTCCAAAAAGAAAATATATACCAGCGCTCTTGGCGCCTAAAATTATTAAAGATTTTTATATATTTTTAGTGATTTTAGGTCAACGGAAAGAAGCAGGCGGGATCAGGTCCATCCCCGGCTGGTCGCCTTCTGATAAAAAGAAATTTTACTGTATGTACCATAGAGGCCTGTTAGAGGCCGTTTTAGGTGTCGAAAGTGATAAAATTTTGTACCCTAAATAGGTTAGGCAGATGCTGCGCGGACCCGTGGGGGTGAACGGCCCCGAGTTTTTATGAGATCGGGAGTATAAGACCCCGTGGTCGTGTAGGGCTTAAAAATCGTGGAGTTTTGGTTAATTTGGCTGCCTTTTTGCGTTTATGCATCATTTACCTTAAAATGTGTGCACCTAGGGCCGGATTCTGTCACAGAGTCAATTCAGGACTCGTGACAAAAACGCACAGCCACATCTATTCTTTCATAAATAAAATAAATAGTTAAAAGCTATGCTATTTTATGTTTGTACGGGCCGGGAGTGGTTATGTCTCAGGGTTTGATTGCCGGGATGGGCTACTGAAAAAATATTTTTTACATTCAGTTTAGCAGATTGTGTTACATCGAAAATATTTAGCTCTAGGCCCCAAAAAGGGCAAGATTAGTAGTATTTAAAAGCAAAGCGCATAAACTCAGGCAAAATAAATCCGTAAATAAAGCTATTTTCAAAGTTTTTTGTTTAAGCGCCTTTTACAAGCCAACCCAGCAGCTATGTAAAACATGCTTTTTCATGCATGAAAATTATATTGTAACTGGGAGGATGTTTTACGAATAAATGACAACTATCATCAATTTCCATTTTTTAGTGATTTTCTATTGTTATATATTTCTGACTTTTAGAGCCGATTCTGACCCTTGTGACAATTTATCAGCCTTACTTTACTATTAGCTAAACATATTTGAAGGGTCTGACTCGGCCCCAAAAATGTCACACTGGCTGACCGCGGCTAGCCAAGTATGGCTTTAGAGCCGCGGCAGACTGACAAAATCCGGCCCTGCTGCATACATGTTAAAGTAAATGAGTCATTAGTAAATTGGTTGTTTAAACGCATGGTTGGGGCGTCCCGAACTGGTTGGGTTGTCCATGAGTGCTTACGGGTGGGGAATGGGCTGACCTGAATGAGTGATTTTGAAACCTCAGGAGCCCCTAATGAAAATTCAGTAACCCCAATTTGCCCTAATTGTAAGAAAAATACAAAAATCGTAAATTTGAAGCGCGCCCTAAGTAAAACAATTTTGCTATCGAGTTTTATCGATCTCCTTCCTAGAAATACTGCACCTCTATTACTAACACGAAGACTTCGTAGTTCAGCGTGCCAGGCCAGGTCACCTCGCCAGCTTTATCACCACGAAAAGGCCTCGGCCGGATTGAAAAGGTTTCTGTAGCACGTCCCGACCCGTCCTGACACGCGCCATACAATACCTTATAACAACTGATACATTCATTATCGTTCGCCCGATGGGTGTGCGCACTGGCATTGGCCTTAGGGCACCGAAATCTACATATAATCTGGTCCATGTCACCCATCCGAGTGCGCACTTTCGTTCTTTGAACTATACCGTTATATAGTGGGAACCTAGTTCTAGAATATCAAACATAGCGATACAATAATATCAAACAATTGAACTTATGTTTTAATTCGGCCATGAGCTTTCATGCGTTTCTGATTGATTTGAACATTAGTGGCCTGGATACTGAAGCCTCTTTATGCTCTTAATGCCCATGTCAATTTCCAGGGTTTTCCGCTTTCCCGGCGGAAATTATATTACATTGTGTGTGTCTTATATATTAGACACACATTTTGTATATTTTGTTTTCCCATTTTCTCGATTTCCCAGTGTCCCGTTTTCCCAATTTCCCATATTCTCAACCACGACAGTACAGGACGTCGGGTGAACGGGAAAGCGCGAACCTCGATAAGCCGAATACGAGAAATTGGGAAAGCGGGAAATCAGCAAACTCGGTAAAATAGGAATTTATGAAAATCGGAAAGTGGGGAAACGGGAAGTTCAGGATCCCAACTTTCTTGCTTTCCAATTTTCACATTTCCCATTTCAAGAACTTCCTTGTTTTTCAACATTTTTCTGTTTCACATGGCTATGATTGCCTGGCAGTTTTGTGTTAAATTTCACCGTTTTCTTACTTTACTGTTTCCAAACATTGTGTCGTTTCAGAACTTTAGCTGTTTCCAAGTATTCTCCGTAAGCTCTTCTGTTTAACCAGTTTTCCGCAACGATGAGTCTACACCTTATTACCTATATATAGGCTTAGGGGTTGGCTTTCCCGATGGAGCTTGTAATCTCGGTTTTGCATTTTATTATTGTAACAACGAGCAATCGCGAAATGGGCACGTTGACAGTTGTAAGGCTTTAATTTTAGGCTGAATATGTTATTTTAACTAACTAACTTTTATTTTAGGTTTTAATTTAAATGTCTAATTAACGTTGTATCCCGTGCACATAATTAAACTGTAATCCTTTAATGTGCGGTGCATATTTATAATGCACAAATATGTTTTTATAAAATATTTTGGTCTCGCCAGATTGCTAAACGGCACCATTCGTAATCAGGAATAAAATGCAGTTGCGATAGAGCTATAAAAGTCTTTTGCTTTTTCCATTACGTCCCTAAAGGTTACATTCGCCTGTCCGTAGTCTGTTTTATCAAAGCAACTTTATTAGTAGGGCGATCTTGATCCCGAAGAGACCTCTTTTGGGGGCATAACATGATTGGGGGTTCACAGACCATGGGAGCATAGCTGAAAAGATGATGGGCCTTTCCCTGAATTACACCCTTCTCACCAAATAGGATAGGGCTTTGCTTGCTGCTGTTTGATGTATGATAAAAAGCAACACCGAATTCCATTTCATTTTTCTATGCAAAATCAGTTTTATTTGTGAATAACAAAATTTATTATCAGGTTTCACGCCAAAACTGACATGACATTTCCAAAATGAATTCCATTTCACACAAATTGAATTCGTTTTGTGGAAAATGAATTGAATAGAGTGAAATTAAATTCAGTTACATGAACTAAAATTCCACTTTTTATAAAAATAAAAAATTATACCAAATTATTAATCAATCCGTACCAAACTTCTCATTTTTCAAATTTTGGTTGCGAAAGGCAGGACAAACGTAAGGAAACGTCTGGGTTAATTTTACATATACTTTTTTCTCAAAATTAATGGCTGATTTATATATTAAACGGATGATTGCTACAAATATATTTTTATTGAATTAAGCAGGCAACAGGAAATTTACAAAACATATTCTTAATTTCCTATCTGGTCAATTTTTTCGATTTTCGTGGCAGTACTTTCAGGTAGTATCATTTAAAAGCATATGCATGTACAAGTGTTACTGTAATGTTCACACTTTTTTCTAATTTTTATCACGTTTATTAAATGTTATACATTTCGTTGTCATATGATTGAAACGTATTTACCTAAAATTGTGGATTTGACAGTTATTTTAATTTTATACAAACCTTAATATCTTCGCTTCCATAGTTTCCAATCGATTTATTTTCTACTGCTAATTAGGAATAAAGCTTTAGTTTTTGAGAAGGTATTCTTTTCGTGTGAAAGTATACAATCTTTATATCTCAGATTTTAGTAAATTCGATGTGAAATATAAACCTAAAAACTTGCCATCTATTTATGTTCAGTTTTTAGCTTTGTTGTGACGGGAATGAACGGTTCCTTTACGTTTTAATTCGCCCCAGTTACCCATCTTTCGTTTTTGATAAAACCAATTTAAATTTGGCATTGAAAATTTCGTGCTGTATTCTTGAAACAAAACGTTTAAATCATATAACCTTTGGCCATCCAAATTAATGATATTTCGCTTGATAATTTAGATTTGTGAAGTTATATTTTCCTTCTGATCACTGATTAAGAGATAAAGTGATAGGGACATTTCTATGATTATGCGCATTTTGGGGCATTTTTCGAACTAATACTTAGATTGTTTTCACAACTTCCATAAAAATCTCGTTCCATGATTTAAACAACAGAACTCATCCGAAATGTTAGAATATTTAAGACCCGCAAATATTAAAATACTCTAGTGTTTAAGGATTATTAATAAAAATTCTTTGAATATTTAGTGTCTTATTTGATTTCAGGTTCTGGTTTGCTTGCATTTTTTAAAAGTTTTAAAATATTTAAATTTTTCTCGGTGCATTTGAAGATCACTAACGCCGTCTGGGCAATGATTTCGGAGAAAATTTTATATACGGCTAAATTTAAAAATTAAAATTTTACAGGTGTTAAAAATATAAAATTTTTTAATATTTATTTAGTGTCATTTGATTCGTTCGCCGAAACTAATCGTACAATGCACCGCATTGCATTGCACATGCTGAAAAATATATTAATATATGAACTAAAGAGTTATCGCGTGAAAGTGTTATTTTTGATTAACCCTACCCTTTTTTTCTTATACTAATGTATATTTCGTACAGACTTGAGCAAACTCTGTGATGGACTGAACCTGGATCATTTTAGTGCGAGCCTTATGCGATAGCCACTACGGTATTTCGGAACTGTTGGTCGGTTCCTTAAAGAACCTCACAAATTGTGCGAACAACAACGCAGGTGTAAACGCAGTTAGCACACGCGTCACAAATTACGCTGTTACGAACGTGTAACCTTATACTGGAAGGAGATTGGCCACTGTCGCGACAATTGAAATATTGCATGCAACTATTTCATTTCAAATTCAAAATCTACGGGACAATTTAGATCAACAAAAACGATTTTTTGCACAAAACACCGTCTACATTGACATTACCAATTGTTAGCTAATGCTGGACAAACATTTTGTAGACATTTCATATCCATTTTATCCTGCAAATCAAACTGATAATCGATCCCTACAAAATACATAATTTGTGAAAGCGCAAAAGTCAATGCTACGGAAATTTAAAACTTTCTAACTGTGGCTGCTGTATTAAGCGCAGAAAGGCCCAAAGATTCACTAACCTTAATATTTACAATATCAATTACCAATAGGTTTCCACGACTCAAACCAAAGAAAACATGTAGGGTTTTCAGCCATGCTTGGCTAGCCGCGATCAGCCAATATGACATTTTTTGGGCCGAACCACACCCTACAAATATATTTAGCTAATAGTAAAGCGAGGCAGATAAATTGTCACAAGGGCCGGAATCGGCTCTAAAAGCCAGAAATATATGATGACAATGGAAAATCGCGAAAAAATGGAAATTGGTTATATTTATGGTCATATATTCGTAAAATATCCTTCTAGTTACAATACCATAATTTTCATGTATAAAGGAGCGTGTTTTACATAGCTACAAGTTTGGCTTGTAAAAGGCGCTTATGCATTGGTAAACGTAAACTGCGTCGCCTACCATCTTCTTTTGGCATCATGTACAAAGTGTTGTTAGACAGCAAACTAATAGTTACAGTAGCATAACGTTATTTCCAACCTTTTCCGTTCTGCGGACGCTTAGTATCAAATTACAAAAACGTTTAAGTTACGTTAGCTAACACAATGCACCTTTTTACATTCACCATAACTGCGTTCCGAAACACCAAATTAGGCTACTTGCATTTTGAAATTTTTCGTTATGCTAACACAATTCCTGATATTCTCAACCCGTCTGATTGGTTTGCGAACAGTTCTGTGACGTATACAATTCTACGAATTTTGTGTGCGAACAGACCGAGCTTTCTTATCAAAAAATTGTTCGCGAACATAAAGTACTGTTGAGATCAAGCTGATCACGAACACAAAGATATGTCCTAACGCTACGTTAATACTAAAACGGATATTAACTATGCGTTTATTGTTCGCGAACGTGTGTATATAACTAAAATATGTTTTAACATAATAACGTGAAAAATCTTAAATTTTAACTGGCAATCCTGGAGCCGAATACTGTAGATCTTTAAATCCATATGTTTTGTTCGCGAACACGACATTTATTCGACTATCGACGTGTAAGAGTATTTTGGTGGAAATTGCAAGTCAACGTTTAATTTTTACATTTCCTGGTTAAATATGTTCGCGAACGTCACAAATTTTTTGCTCGATACATGGGTGTGTTTGCCTTTACACATAAAAACCTGTTCGCGAACATTGATGTGGTGACATAATTCTGGGTAGCGAACACTGATCCCGTAATTCAATTAAATTTATTACAAGTACAATGTCGAAAATATCAATAGCAATGCAACGAAAAACTCATGAAACCCCAGACGTTTGCGAACATCATATTCGTACGTTCACGGTTTTAATATTTGTTTTTTCAGCATATATTAAATTTAAAACATTCACGAACATCACACTTGAACGGGCATTCCTTATAAACCAGTATCATAGTTCAGTCACAGTAGCCATATCGTAAATTATCATCTGTATTATTAGGTAAACGGCGTTAGCGAACTCTTTGAATATAATTATAACAATAAATTATTAAGTTCCCGAACAAGATTATAAAACGGAAAAATGTCGTGTTTGAATTCGATAACAAAATCGAAAATTCACGTCTGTAACCTTTAGTAAGGTGTTCGCTAACAATACATGAACAATCAGCAAGCAGTCTATTTCCTGTTAATTTACTTGGATGTATTACCTATTTTTTGTTCTCATACAATTTTATGGATTTCGTGTACACTAAACAAGTGATTGCCAATCGCTAATTTCAAAAAAGGATGGAAAGCGGCGCAGCTTAAGTTAACTCATGCATTGAACAAAAATTTGAAAATAGCGATATTTACGTATTTATTTTACCTGTATTTATGCGTCTTGCGTTAATTACTACTAATCTTGCCTTTTTGGATCTAGAACAAAATATTTTCCTTGTAGCACAATCTGCTAAACTGAATATAATAAAAATCTGTCTCGACTATCATACCCTAACACATAGAGACTTCCGGCTCGTACAAACATATTAGCATAGCTTGGCTATTTATTTTATTTATGAAGGGCCGGATATGGCTGTGCCTTTTTGCCATGAGCCGGAATTGGTTCTGTGACAAAATCCGGCACTAGGTGCACACATCTTAAGGTAAATAATGCGTTACATTGCATTTGCAAACTTATAGATCGTATAAAGATTTGTCCGTTACACAGTCAATTTTTAACCCATGCGGGCAACTTGTTTCAAAATTCACAATTACCTCTTAAGTACTTTGAATCGCTGAGCAAAGCAATAAATGTTTGTATATTTACCATGTATTTTGTCATCACCTGAAGCATCAACCAAGCACGTGAAATTGTTTCGCACCCGTCACCACAGATTCTGATTCGCATTGCATAGTTATAACACCGACGCTGACTTCGGGTTGTTACTGTAAATTGTTTGATATTCATAAGACTCCATTCACTTGACAGTCCTCCATTCCAACTCATTAACAATAAAAACCATCTTCACATATACTCATATGTGACTTTTTACGATTAGCCACCAACTAGGCAAGTTACAAAATAAGGATGACCTTCAGCTATCCAACCTCTCGCTACTGGAGTCCAAACCTATAACCTCGACTTGTATTGCATCCCTTCGTTCAATGTGATGAATTTAAACATAAGTAATAATTGTAGCGTGGGCAGCCAGCGAGGTGAGATCAGTGCATGGGGGCACCGCTTTATATGCAGCTTAAGCTGAAAAAAAGTGAGTATTCGAGTTCAAACGGGTGCGATAGCACGAGTTATAACGAGATACGAGTTTTTTAGCGAGCGGCTGCTATAAGCGAAGCCCTTATACGCTAATCTCACCTCGCTTGCGCTCGGTTCGATCAGCCAACCTGGAGCTTCGCACAACTATACATGCAAATCACTTAACGTACAGCTACCCATGCTACAACTGGCTGTGACATGGGTTGTTTGTAATGCAATAAATTATTTTGGAGCTGTCTCGAGATTTCGCGTAATTTCATATCAGCGGCCCAGTTTTTGTAGAGGAATAAATTGGTATATATACAACCGTAAAAAGATAGATTATTGATTAGCTAGTTTAGTGATCATTATATGCAAATGACGTTGTTTCAGTTTTAAGTTAGATATGTATACTGTTTTGTCTTGAAATTATGTAAATTTTTGTAGCTTCGACATTTCTATTTATAATATGATTATATGTTTATGTCAGTTATCATAATATGCAGTAACTGATTGTTTTAGTGTTCTTTTATATACGGATTGCTTGTATACTGGTTTTGATTTACTACATGTCAAGTTTGCAATCTGTAGTATCACAAGACTGATTTTCTAATGTTACAGATGTGAAAATCACGGGGTGCATTGCGAAGGGCAAAGCATCGAATACCTCAAAAATATGAAATGGGTGACAGCTATTTGGGTTGCAGTTACTAATTTCTATGAGCGTCGTCACAGACAATCGGCACCTCACATTTTGCAAATGGACGCAGAAGATATTGATGTTTGGCTAACGCGGTTTATAGCATATGTACGGCAAAAAACGGTATGCATTTACAGACATTATTTTTTAAATATTTTGATTTGTTTTCATTACTTCAAGCATTCTTGGGTATTGATTTTTACTACCGCTGTTTATTGATGGAGTTTATAAGTTTATAAGTTTTATAAGAGATTACAGAGATTTCACGTTCTGCAGTTTAGGTTTTCGTGTGGTAACAACGATTATTTATAAGCAAAGGACAACATGCGTAAATTGGAAGAATCTTTGTACGCTATTATTGATTCATAGGGAAACTGAGTAGTTTTTTAGTAAGCGCGGTAATGTATTTTTTCAACCAGTCGCCTCTACAATTTATATATGCTTTTTACAGGCCGAAACTAAACTCCTAGCAGTTTCCGTTACATTGCATGTAGCATGTCAAGATATCTGTAAGATGAGATGAACCAGTTCACTACATTGGTCCAAAAGATATCAGATTTGAAAGGCTAGTTATATACTGAACGAAAATGTAAGGATTAAATAAATCCAGATTTGACGTTAATCATGGGAGTGAGAATTTTTGTTGTAGTTGATTAATTTTCATACTTTAAAATTGTGGCTTGTCGCTTTTATTTTATGGTTAAATATGGTATTGGTTGTTAGTGTATGAATAATCGCCTTGTAAACTCATACGGCTTTTGTATTTGTATGCTTTATGCATTTTCAGATTTAGATACATGCTGGACGCACGAATGAAAAAGCTCACTGCAGCCGGAAGACAAATAGCAGAGCGTATGGCTAAGCCCGTTACGAAAGGACAGGAACGTCAACTGTGGTATAAAATGGTTTTCGGTGATCACACTTCGCAAGCGTTGCTGTACATAGTTTCTTTTATAACTGCAAGTCGTTTGGATTACGTGCACGCGACGAACACCGAAATATGGTTAGACCAATTTATTTTAAAACGAATGGCCAACTCCAGATCAAGTTCAAAAGAAACTTCGTCGAAGCGTTATAAAGTTAGTTTGATACCGCCATTATTGTGTTACCCATTTGGTGTTAGAGACTTTAAGGTTTGATTACACACTGCTGTTTAGTATTAATTTTGCTTTTTTTTTAGTTTAACCAAAAAAGCAATTTCGTTTCAAACAGAATAAGGGACCAACAACAAAAAAGGTGTTTGAAGAATCGAATAGTTTATAAATACAATTTTTGCCAGTTATGAAAGAAGACTTTTAAAAATAAATGCAATCGTATATGTCACGAATGCTATTTTATCATTATATACAACCGTTTTGTTACTTACCACAAAAATTACGCTGATTTGACATTATTTTCTATTATGCAAGAGTGAACATAAGATACGCCCCCAACCATCCTGTTTTGACACCATGTACAAAACGTTGTTAGAGAACAAAACTCGAATTTCAAATGCCGTATACGATTTCGACATTTTTCTGTTCCATATCGCCATTACCAAATGCAATTCGGCCCCTGCACTTTAACACCAATGTGTTCGCGAACATTTTCAAATTATAATGTACGAAATATGAAACGGACTAATTTCTGTTCTTTAATGCAAAAATGAAATTTGGGTTCAGTGAACAACTGACTGGCAATTGCTTTTGACCAAAGGGGATGATAAGAGGTGCAGCTTAGGTTTACTCTTGCATTATTTAAGGAAGCTACAAAATCAGAAGTGAGAGAACAAGAATTGTGTTGCGACAAAACGCAAACCTAGTCAAATGATGTTGACGCTGAGTGGCATCTATGTACTAGTGCATCAGCTATTGCCGCTGTCGAAGTAAAATGAAGGGTAAGTTTTTGTATGAAATTTTAATTTCATTGTTTAAGGTTATTGATTTGCGAGTTTATACTTTTAGATTATGCGATATTATTTAATTACAGGTGGCACGGACTAAATCAGGCATTGCCAACGAAACTGATTTTCATTCTCAATTGTCGCAGTCTAAACAGTGTAGCAGCAAAATGAAATTTGAACGGAATGAATGTGACAGTACAGCAGAAAACCAAGATACGAAAACAATGAAGGCGTTTAAAGAACTTAAAAATTGTGGCAATATAGGAAACTGCACAACACATTTCCACTTTTGATATTTATGACCTTTCGCTTCAAGAATCTACGGGATAAACATTTTGCGTATACAGTTGATGTAAAGTTCACGCAGTCATACCACTTTGTATATATTACTGCAGAAATAGCAATATATTGGCGCGTAGCTGTTGTGGCGATTTCCCATTTTCTAAATTTCCCAATTTCCTGATCACCCAGTTTCCTGGTACAATTTCTCCGTTCTCCAATTTCTTTTTTTCCGATTTTCCAATCTCCCCACTTCCCAACTTCCAAATTTCCTATTTTCCTAATTTCCCGATACAATTTCCCCATTTCCAAATATATGTTTTCCCGATTTCCCATTTTTCCGGTTTTCCATTTTCCAAATTTCCAGAGTTCCCGTTTTCCCAATTTTCCGATGTCCAAATGTCGCAATGCCTTTCCCTGTTTCCCAATTTCTCGATTTCCAAATTTCCCCAATTTTGCAATTTTCCGATTTCTAAAGTTCTCAATTTCCAGATTTGCTAATTCCTCGTTTTGTCGATTTCTCAACTACCTAATTTCACAGTTTCCCAATTTCTCGTTTTCCCAATTTCTCTCTTTTCCAATTTTCAGATTTCACAATTTCCCGCTTTCCCAGTTTCGCGTTTTCCGAATTTCTAGATTTCCTGTTTTCCCTATTTCCCGATCTCCCAATTTTACTATAGGGTACACATAAAGCAACGCACACAATTTACCCATTTAAAGTAGAAAATGCGAAAAAGAGAAAAATACTTTACAAAAAATGAAGTAAGCAAAAACAATAAATACAATTCAGTGTGTGTCTATTATGCAAGACACAAATGTAAATAAAATAAACTTTCCCGCAGTAAAATGGGAAGCCCCGGAAGTTGACTTGGGCAGATTTAAGTTACCAACACTGGTTGGGTTGATAATTATTGACGCCTTGCGCCGTACCCTAACAGGTACCGATGTGATTGGGGTTTCCTGTGTAATCTGGGCACTTTAAGTCGCCGAAGACCTCGTTGGTCCGACTGTGCTGCCCATTTTATCGACGTAACCAAAGTATCACATTTGACCTGCACCTGTAGCGTATCCTCCGATAAACACCCACACTAAGTGACGGTACTGCTAAGTGTCTCCAACATTACACGAAAAGAGGGGCACGTGCAAACACTTGTCAGTTGTCCAACCCGTAGTTGCTCGTGGATCCGCCCAGAAGGAACTGTGGGCTCCGATCGCGCTGATTGGACTATATCGAGCTTACTTGCGACAGCCAACACGACCGGGTCTGTTACAGTACGAAGGTAATCCTTGCGGAGAGCAGCTGACGCACACCCTTCCGTGATCTCCAATCGTCCAGCACCGAAGACACGTCCCGCAGCACAATGGATATAAAACGAATACCTCCCGAAGAATGGCCATTACAACTGAAATGTGACCTCAAACTCGGACCAAAATATCATTGTGACAGCGTCAAGACAGCTCGGCAGTAGTTGTGCTTCGTAGTCTACTATGTCCTAGGCGTTGTTTGAATGTACATTTTGTCCGACACCGGACTCTATCTCTAGGAAACACCTGACAGCCACTGCCAGGACCTTTTGAAGTGTTATAGCTTTAATGGAACATTTTGAACTGGTTGTGTCCCTCTTGAGTTATGTGCCTCGCTCAAACCTAGCATAAGTGTTTTAGTCGATATTGTGTGTGTTGTATCCCGGTTTCGGATACAGGCCCACCGCTTAGTTGGGTACCCTTTTAGAGAATTTTTCTTGTCTTGCATCCCAAATTACCAAAAACTATAATACGTGATTTAGTTCTTAGTTTGGACACCTGGTAACATCCAAGTTTTGGGTTTTAACTTCTGATACCGAGACTTTGCGTCAAGCTAAGTGGTAGGCTTTTCCTCATCGGGATGAAAATATTCAGCCCAAAATAATACTGCCCCCTTGTTCTCATAGAATCCAACTCTCAGTCGTGCCACACTAGTCTCTCTACTAGTTCTGTTTTTTTAATAAACAGACACCCCAGATATTTTATTTATCCACAATTTTCCGGCTAAAGAACATTTGACAAAGACATGACAGTGAGATAAAAATTCGTTTATATATATCAGCACCAATGTAGGCAAAGGTCACTCCTACCCTTTCGATACGATAAGAATCTTACGGAGGATTCTAAGATTTTACTATTCTTATCCCTAACGGTGTAAATAGTTTTGTTTTTGTTCCAGTAACGGAATGTTGATGAAACTTTCAACACGTGGTCTACAAGTCGGGGGTTATTCCATGATTTACATATTTTGCCAAGTCTATGACTATAAGAACTTGCGCACATATCTAACCGACCGTCTCGGTCTCACTCATGCTTGCCTGCTTTCAAGCCAAGGCTACAAATATAACGGTGGTAGGAATTATTAATGTGGCCACGAGGATATATTCCGGACGAGAACGAGCGTATGCGCACCGAATGGGGTAAGGATCGACAGTAAGAAAGGTCCTGCTGTGAGGATCCTCATTGTGAACGCTCAAAAGAAGCCCTTTCTGCTGGTCAGTATCCCTACGCGCTACACGTTTCAGGAACCGACAAGTCAGGGGTACTTAGTGTTCGTGAGGCTGCTAAACTACTGCAGAACTTTTGGTCTGAGAGTCACACTGATGTATCAAGACGCGGTCTGGAAATATGCACCAATTCCTACGAATTTACTTGGAGAATTCGAATATTTGACCACTATGGCAACGAGTTCATGCGGTCCACGGTTTGTCAGGTTAAAGAAAAACACAAAAACTATTTTGAACCTTACAATTTTGTTGAAGTCTTATCCAGAGTGACGACAAATCGAGAGCTGAGGAGTGTCTATGTTACCATGAAATCACAGCATGCTTAAGAAATGAAAATTTACCTAAACATATAAGGGTTGCTAGGTCATCTATCGAAGACAAGCGAAATTGCTTTGAAATCGTTTTGCTGTCAACAGCGCACCGTTCTGGTAGCCGGTAGGCACAAAGGGACCCAGGACCCTATGTAACGGTTGGAACTATTTCAGAAAGACGTGAGCCTTTACGCGCCGCACATTTTAAGGCAGCATTCCAGGGCTATTTAAGTGTCAAGGAGCCTGCGCTAAAGTCGAGATCATCTTCCATCTATGCTTGACCCCGTTGGGGCTGTATAAATATGCACCGCCTCCGTCATCGACCCGTCTCCTGTCTGATATGTTTTTACCGTAGTTTTAAGGAAAATTTAAATTATTTCACTGCGAATTTCATAAGAGCTTCACAGCTCTTCAGTGAAGTATGGCACGCCAAGGGCCAGTGAAACGATCAATAAAGGGTGGCCTGGTTGAAAGGATTTCGATTTTGAAAGGTAACAGTACAAAACTGGAGATTAAATAAATTTTCCGAAAGTGAAAGGGGGGTCGAGCAGGTTAAGCCATGCTCGCCGAGCATCAAAACGGGTCATTTTAGGCCATAGATCATGTCGCCCCAACACCATCACTCACACAAGTACCTTACACTTGACAGGACGAAATTTAGTGGAAAATCGCGGAAAGACGCGCTCCTTTACACGTCGCACGTTTTAAGAATGCACGTCACGGCCAATTTTTCGGGACGGGGGGCTGTATAAAAACAGAAATTTCTATCAGCGGTAATGATTTCTTAATAATTCAAAAATCGAATTGTCTATTTTCTCCTTTCCGTCGATGTGCTCCCTTTACTCCGTGAATGAAACTTTAAGGCGACACAAGAGATAGCTCATATTTTTTCTCTGACGTTTTCCTACAATGCATATTTGTCTGAACGCGCACACTTAGTCACTACTGGTTGACGTTATTACTATTTGTGAAATCACAGGAACACCGTCGTGTAAGGAGTCGAACCGAGGTCAATGAGAGGTTCTCAATTACCAAAACTTAACTCTGCGATTGAGAGCACTCCATCAGAGGTCAAATACATTTACCGACGCCCACACAAGGGTAAACAGGGAACCGAATCGCGCCAACCTTGTCGTCGCTTCATGCTTGGCCTCGTGGCAACCTGACACTACCGGTCACGAAAAGACCTCTTACTCTGTGTGGAAGGAAAAGATAAAAGAAAGTTTTATCAGGTAAGGTTTAGGATAGTGTTTCGTCACTAATTTTTGAAGGTCAGGGAGCAAGTCTTACACCGAAATGAACTTCCAAATAATGTTTTGTCCAGCAAGTCACGCGCAAGTCCCACCGGCAGTTCGACTTCACCACCCGACTTCCTCATCAAGAGTACCAGTCTACTTGCATCCACTGACTCTCCGCCATCAAAATCCTGACCATAAATATGTACAAATGGATAAGACTACCAACAATAGCCAGCTTACCAAACGGTACCTATAGTTCTTCAAAAGCGTTGGCAGGGCTGGGAGACCAGTCGGAGAAGGGCGTACAGGACCCCCCAACATACCATTTCTAGAGCTATCTCAACACTTTCTACTCATAGTTATCGATCAGGCAAACCTTCCCCCGTGCTGCAGTGAAAGCACAAACCATCGAATCAAGCCCAAAAGAAAAGGTAATTAAACTACCCAAAACTCAAATATAGAACACAAGCAACGTAATGAAGAGCGAAATCCGCTCTCCGGCCAAGCAAAACCCGATTGTTGCCAATTTCGCCTTGAGCCCTGAGCACTTCATTTATATGTTCCTGAGTCTACCCCTATTCCTCATTTTACTAAACCCCACCGTGGTACCTTTTCGACCCGCAAGTCGATCAGACCAGAGTAAATTTATAACTTTTAAATTTACATATACAGCAAAAAAATAATAATAAACGCCGCAGTGCAGCGCTGTCGCTAAAGCGATGTCGCTTATCGCGACAAAAACAATGAGGACGACAGCGTCCAAGCTAGGCAGTGGCCGAAATGTGCCAAAAACGCACATAAACACCTAAACCGCGAGCTGGTCGACGCGAGGTTTTCAGCGCGGTAGAACATAACATGCATTTGGGGTTAAACTTTTAATATAGATATTTTTATGTTTTACTTAATTTCAGGAGATCACAAAAGTGTCGGGCCAGGCTTTAACCCCCGCTGGTCGCCTGCTGATAAAAACAAAGGCTTAGCTTCAGGAGTGGTCTTGCAGTTGAATCGCAAGATTTCATTTTAGGTTATAAATGTGGGCATTCTTGTAATCATACATTGGTTAATTGGGTGCTGACCGAACCCGCGGGGGTTGGTGGCACCGGATTACGACTGAACCTACAGGAGATAACTTATTTAAAGCCCTGAACTTCAAAAGTCGGACCTGTTAAGATATTTTAGCAAAGTGTCTGGCGGTTAAAGAGGATATTTATACGCCCGTTTGTCTTTCGCTGGACCGAATGTACAATCTAGGACCCCTCGAGTAGCCTAGTAAAACGTTTATCACTTAAAAGTTCTCAGATTTTGGTTAATCCTAGGATTTTCGAAACAAAATCAGCCTCTCATTTGATATCTATTTGACTGTTTGGCCCTAAAGATATACATACTATCTAAGAATTTTTAAAACAAAGTACATGCTTTAAAATGGCAAGGAAAATGGAATATTTAACAAACGAGAACTCAGGCATGTATGCACACCAGGACCGGCTTCCTGAAGCCTAAATCGCAATTAAATGATCAATTAAAGATTCCGACAGGTGCCTTCAGGACCGTCCGGGTCACGTACAGCCGACATTACAATTATAAGCCCCAAAATATTTCTTTTTTAATTAACCAAATATATATCTACGATTGTCCCCATGTAGGCACCACACGTGGGACAAGTAATATATGTTGAACATCGCCCATTCAGGCCCCCGGATCGTGAAAGAATTTACTCGAGTGAATTCCACAGGAACGGGTGGAGCGTGATGAAACTCAACATCATTATCATTTTGCAACAATTGTTTATTATTCTTTTATAAAATCTCACACATAGTACAAAATAACGGTCCCTGATCAATCTTCACCGGCTTCAGAAACGCTGCAATACTAAAGAAATAATTTTGAGTAAAATTTCCGGCTATATCAAAGAATCCTTAAAATCTTAGGCAGTTACATATTATATACCATGGAAACATATATACATCATCATTTTGGATGAGTTATGCATTTGTTGTGTTGCAGTTACTATTTTCAAATATGTTGGGGCAAACAGGAGCCACCGCAGAACAGTGATCATAACTAGGAATAGGAGGCAAGTGGTGGTCAGTTATAATATATCGCTACTGTATTATGATTGAAACCATTTTCCGGGAAGATGGGAAAATGCGGAATTTCAATTAATGGGAAACTGAGAATTGTGACAGTGGGAAGCTGGGAATTTGAGAAACTGAAAATATGTGGGAATAAACTGGGGAAGCTAGCAACTGGGAATCATTGAAAACTAAAAAAAATGAAATTATGGAATGGTGGAAGCTGAGAACCATGGAATTAAATAATTTAACTCCTGGTCTATGGCCCAGGTTCCGTTTATGGCAGGCTTAGGCTTATGATCTAACTAAAGGCCTGGCCTGTTCGGCATCTAAATCCCGATAAACGATGAATCAACGTCGAGTTAACCAATCGTATATATTTTCATGGTATATTAGGTAATGAAGGCTGCACCTTTGGTTAAGCTCAAGATGCTCTAAAGTGGACGCCGGATGGTATGAGCAATAATACAATCAGCAACGTCCGATACCCAAATATTGCATTTGTTATTTAACGCATTTATTTTTTTGTGTACGGCAAAAATGAAACTCCATAAATCCGTTATTCCCGTAGTGCATGAGTCAGTTCAAGTTTCACTGCCTATTCCATCGTATTGCGAACTGGATGGTAGAAATATTCACAATCAGAATTTTGCCATCGTTTTTCACAGTTTAAAGAAACTGGATCCATGATCTTTATAAGAACACAATTTCGTACGTTTACATTTTGCCGATTTCGCACGTTTTTTCGCGTTTATCAAATAATGTATGCCTGGAATTTACAAACGATAGACTCTGAGGATATTAATTTGGTGGTCAAGCACATGGAATGGTGAATTTGGTGGTTCAAGAACATGGTGTGGTGCGAGATGGTGGTCCAAGGATATGGTGCATACATGCCGACGATCGGTCACGCCAGGGGAGGTAATGGCCACCACGGGGGGTCACGGCCATCCCAGGGGATGGTAACTCCCCTGGCCGGCCAAATTTTCCTAGGAGGGTCGGTCGTGAGGACCTTTTTTTTGGTCTTCGCAGCCATATTTTTCGCATATGAGGTTAGTTTTTGCACTAGGGTCCGGCCTCAAAACTCATCGAGACGCAATAAAAATATTATTCATAGCCACATTATGTATTTGTGTATGTACACTAAACTAGACATATATATTTATATATATAGCACATATATACCACGCATATCATTGTTTTTTGTAATATGCTCAAGTTTTTACACTGAGGAACTACTTCGAAACTCGTCGAGCCGACAAGCCTCCTTCGGGGGGGGGTTACCCCACCTGGTTTTTTGGCTTCGGGGGGGGGTCCGGACCTCAGGGTTCTTACCCCCCTACCCCCTGCCGGCATGTATGACATGGTGGAATGTGGGCTATGTGTCTAAACCTGGTGAAGAGGTGGGTAGTAAGGCCCAAAAGGACCGCGATGCAAGCACGGGCGATAATATGGGAGATCTAAAGTGTGGCACATTGTTCAAAAGAGTCAACCATCATCGACCCATGCGAATAAAGATAAATACAGTTGTATCTAGTGTCTCTTTTTCGAATAATGATTAAACAGTGATCATTTTAAAGCAAAAATCAATACCACGGAATCCGACCCTGGAAAATCCTGTAGAATAGGGTGGCGCCATCTAAAAACCTGGAAATTCCGTCCACGTGTTCTGGAAACTGACAGGTCTTTGTGGCCAAATATTGCGAATGCACGTCAACTTTTTGTAAAATTTTTTTCTGAAATTTACCAATTTATTTTTTCGTGTTGGAAGCAAACTGCCTTATCTTCTAAATGATTCAATGATAACCACGGAATCGGGAATGGACACGATGCATGATCGAGCTAGACCACCATTTTGTGACTCGGTGTCCCAGTCAAGGCGGTGACCCCGTGACGAGATCATAGCAGTGGCCCAGTGACCCGGCTGGTGTAATGCTGTAACATCGATCAAGCAGAATCCACTTCTTCGCAAACCGCTATTAGAAATTCACTAAAATTGTGATGTCAGTTGGGTCTTAGCTGGAGACTACATTCCCGGACAATTCAAACAACATTGAACCAGTTGGATGTTGCTTGGAAGTTTTTTTGTCATGACTTAAAAATTCGTTTGCGAATTGAAATCAGTTTCAAGCACTTGTGTAAAGAAACGAATATATAAAGCAACAAATACTGATGTTCATTGTTGTAAATCCTTTTTCCGAGCTGGACGACGATGACATAACCTATAAAGCAAACCAACACCCTTCTACCAACTTCTACTTTTCTGGCAGGTGTCTTTTTGCGAATTGAGAGAAATGGTCGTGAATCTTGGTTTACCAGCGCTTGAATTTCCAGTGCGTCTTTGTGGAAGAACCGAGCGGAAATAGAGATGCAAAAGACGTGGTTCTATAATGTTAAGTACTGTGTAGATAAGGGTACTCTCTGCTTTTAAATCAGAACACGTCTTTCCACGTCACATATATGAACCGGTGGATCTATTCCTTTCTGTGGTACACAACATCAAATAACATTTCTAAATCCAGGCAGCATTTTTCTCACTATTTGTGTCTGCTAAATTGGTGACAAATGCTGTAAAATTCGGTTAATCAGCCTAAACGAGTCCTGGAACATAGTCCAAAATGTCCCGGAAAATTGGCGGAGACACAAGAGTGGCGGACATCCTGCAATGCTACTCTTGGCATAGGTATCGATAGGGAGGACAGGGAGTTACCCTCTGAGGGTCGGAGTCTCCGTCTTGCTAAATCTGCTCCCCCGAAGATTCTGCAATTCGATCATACCTAGTGTCTCTTTCACAAGCAATGATTAAACATTGTAATAGCCCAAGTTTTAAGGAGAAGCTTACTATTAAAATGCTTGGAAATTAACTCAAAATATGTTCTAGGTTCCCGTAAATCGATGGAGCGTGACCCGAGTACACCAATATAGTGGTTTTCATAATTAAAAAATAATTGCCTGTACAGTCATGTTAGTGTTGTCATCACGCTCCACCCGTACGTCATGTCAAAATTTCGGTATGAGCTGCAAAGAATACGAGAAAATTCTAAGAGTGAAATTAAGCGACATTTCTCAGTTCATTTGTGGTACCAACCCAAACTACTCGTACTTATCAGTCGTGTTTTAAAAAAATATATACATTGCGTTATTGGCTTTCTGCGTGTTCGGGCGGGACTGGGTTGAATTTTCAGATAAATCATATTTCTGATTCTTTCGTTAAACATATGACAAGACCGAATCCGGTACGCGATAGTCATAAAATTTCGTTATTAACTTGTCATAATTTGAACGATGCCGTATTTATTAAGTTAACCAGAGTTGGAAAACAAGGCAAAGGATTAATAACAATACTTGTGGCACGTATACAGTTTGGTCAAAATAAGGGTTTTAAAAAATCACAATTATAATCGAAATATTGGACCTTGGTTTGAACTTGTCCTTGAGCCCGACGGTATTTTGGACAAATTAACGTTCAGACCTTGAGGCTTACTGAAGATAACCAAAAGAATAACGTTAGAGTCTCATTGGTATTGCTCATATTAATGATGAGGCGCTGTATATAAAATTGAGCTTATTTCAATTTTATAGAAAGTTTTGTCATTTATGAGGCTTTCGGAAATCGGTGGGGAAAATTGTTTGCCGTCTCAGAAGTAATCCCTGCACATGCTAGGATTGTAACGATTCTGGAATTCAATCGTTTTCTCAGCAAAATATCCGCGTATAAGGTGCCATTTGACTACGCAATTCTAATTGTAAATTTGAGAACGGCATGAGGGTATAAAATTTGGTAAAATTAGTTAAAGTTCAAATTATTGTAACCATATCAGCAAGTACACTTATTGTACTATGATATGTAAGGTGAAATAAAGTTAAAAAATGGCATTGTCATCCTTGAGCCTGATAAAAAATTTCACTTTTTAGCCCGTGGAAAGGATATATCCCGGTTGGACAACATTTGTTTGTAAGCACCCGGTCATGCAAACTCTGTTTTCAGTGGTGGCGAACGGCAGTAAAACAGTTCACATATGAGCTGTCTGAATCATGCTGGAATAATTTAGAAGCATACCGAGATTTAAAATAATGATAAATTGCAAGCCACTTTTGCCCCGTTATGATCATAGTTCATAGTTAAGATAATATGTTTCTAAAGCCTTGCCTTTCCCGCTAAACTGATAATATGACCCAGCTGAGCCCCATTCTTGAATAAGCTGAAAGCTTCCGTCTTGTGTCTTAGCTATTTCGTCATTTATATATAATGCTTTTGGCATAATAATGTCTCATCGCATATGAGGCCAAGTCAAGTGATAAATCAAAGTAAAGTAAAAGTTTACAACTTTGCATTGGCTCATAACTGTGACGGCTTTGGAATAATGGAGGCGATAACAGACGGATTTCATAGGTCCTTGCAAGAATACAACTACGTACTAACTATACTGGTCGCGTAAGACAATGTCTCCCATCAAACGCACACTAGAAAGGCAACCCTCTCCTGGAGTGCCACACAAAAATTAAGGCATGAAATATGCTGATGTTTTGTGTGTAGATGACATCCCGCTTATCCGGAGGATTTGACGAGTGACGAAAATATATCATTTTTGTCTGATTTACAAAAGATAAAATATGCCAGTTTTTTAACTATTCAGGGCCATATTGTAAAAACAAAACCCTCCCTTGCAACGCAAATCAAATGAGACAGGCAAAACGTTGCAAGCGGCCCTCACTAAGCACCCAAAATCAACGTTACTAACGAAACAGAGCCGATGTTGTGAGGTCTTATTCCGAAGCTTTTCTGTACCCTGAGTGCATTTTGCTAACTAGGGATTCATTTAGACGAAAAACGCTTAATATTCCCTTAATGAGCAAAACTGGCATTTTCAGATTGACGGAGTGCCATTCAAAGATTACAATTCAACAATCCCACAGAAGAACCCGTTGAGCGGCTCTGGTCGGAACGATGTACCGAGGGAAGCTCTAAAACTACAAAATATATAGAGACAAGTTACCAATACAAATTTTTAAGGTGACCAATCGCCATCAGATTTACCATAGTATTGATAAGCACTGATCAAGCAACAGGTTGCTGACAAAAACACCCTGAAAGCAATGAACATACTATTAGAAAACGCAAATTTCATAATAAAGAAAGAGAAGTGTCACTGTCGTGCTATGGTTATACCATTATAGGAATTAGACCCAATTCGGCTGGAAGTAGTAAGATCTCGAGCACTTTCTACGATAAAAATTAGCAGTTTTCACCTTCCTCTATTTGTTGGAACACACGAGAAAAGGTTAATTTATACTCAGTATTGCAACCTTTAGGATTTTTACAGCACGCGGCGACAATCTGTGCTTATGTTAGGAATTAAGAAAACGGTTCCTCCGAACCGAAACTAAGCCTCGGATCTCGTGTGAACCTCAAGTTGGTTCAAACCTTTCAACTTAGAAAGCTTTCCTGGACCTCTGTCCATCCAGCGCCTTCGCAGAATAGTACAAATTGACACAAAATTTGGCAGATAAAAATAAATATCAATTTCCCCAAGTTTGATACGATAGGTATTACGTACAAAACGAGTGTAGATATTTCTTAGGAAACATTACTTTTAGGAAAATCTTAAAAGTTAAAAATTTGGATTCCAATCTACTTTTCCCGGGACTTATAAGCCGAGAAATGGACATCCGCACTGCGCTCACCTGGTTCGTAGTGGTTCACGAGTGTACCTATTGAAACGGCCTCGCACAATATTTTTGAGCCACAATTGGTCGAGGTTTGAGTACAGAAAATATTTATATTTCATTTATATTTTGTCGAGCAAGGATGATGTTACCGAACGCCAATCGATTGCAACCCCGCTGAAATCATTACCAGTGGGCGTCAAATCCATCTTAATCTTTTACACATTCCTTCTGAATGGGCAATAACATCTTCGTTCCCTGTTATATATTTGTTGTCAGCTTTTGGCGTACCGGCACGCTTAGCCAATCGCACTAGGTATACTAAGTCCCCGATGAATTAACCATAGGATAAGTATGAGTCGAGCTAAAATAAAAGAGATCTCACATTGATTAAAAAAACTTCCCTACACGATTGCGCGTATACACTTGTATATGTTAACTGCATCGCCGGGAGCATCAAATGCCGACCCAAAGAAAAGTGGAACCATTTCACATGAAAACAAGCTTCGCGTTAGTAATATCAAGTACAAATCTTTAGGATATAGAAGCATTTGCACATAGCGGAACCCGAAACTTGCGGTCATGTTTTGTCATTCGAATGAGTCGCGCTGTTTAGGAATGATACCTTGTCATCGAAAGCAGAATAAGACCCATATCTATGGAACTAGTTACAGAGTTTGGTTCAGTTGAGCTAAAAATGGTTGAATTAAACTAAGGCTACTGATAAAATGGGGGCTAATCGTGAACACGGAGATTTGGTAATAAGCTATGTATTCAGAACAAGGGATAAGCTGTGAGAGTTTGAACCTATTCGAGAATGTCGCGCCACAACAATTTTCCAGTATAAATTTATGCAGCGTTTACGTCATAAAGGATCCCCCCATGTGAAAGTTTTGTCCACCCTGAGTGTGTCTGCCACCATCAAATATATGGTGTCTTTGACACCATGGTGTTTGTGATTGTATTTTCAGATAATATACATAGATACTGTAGCGTCGATAATACTATGGTGTAGACCACACCATAAAATTTATATGGTGTTAGCTACACCATGTTGTTATTTTCGCGCCTTATATAATCTGTTTGTAGATGGTGTCTGTGACACCGTCAGTAATAAACAATAGGTAGATTTAGCCACTATAATTAAGTTGATGGTGTCTGGTACACCATCTGTTGCATTATATAGTGTAGGTATATACCGTATACCACTGGATGATGTGGTCTAGACCATTGGGGACAAAAGTTTCACATGGGGGTCCTTTATAATGTAAACGCCGCATTAGGCTTACTTGAAAGGAGAATGATGAATGGCGAGTCGGGCTTATCACTTATACAAAGGCCTAAGGGGTGACTACTCAGAGACCATGCGCCTCCAATGAATCATACCACTAAACTAGACACGTGCGCAAGCGACAGATGCAGACCGAACATTCTGGCAAAGCTCGCCTGCGGCCTACCTGCATTGCTAAGCGACTGGATTCCTTGGAAATAAGCGTCATTGTTCTTTATCCTTAAGAGTCAGGGGAGCCGGATCGTACGGACACCGCTTCTAGGAAGACGAAGGTGCAGCTGGGTAACCCATAGTGGCTATTGGGAGGAGTTTTGTTTTTGGTTCGGTTTCGACCAAGTCGAAAAATGTCCGCTGTAGTACAGATTTGCTAGGCCGAGTACCACAATACCACACTAGACATGTACACTAGCGCGCAGAATTAAATCGTGCGTCATATAAGCAACGTTTAAAATGTTTAAATCCAGAACCACTTTGAAAAATGGATGTTGCACCTTCATTGTCTTTCTGTCATTTTTCAAATATTTGATAGAAATTCAGTTTCGAAACTTGTTAAATTTGAAACTTAGTCGAACTATTAATACACGCAATCACCAGTATAATTTATTGAAACCCAGATTGAAAAGTAAATATCTTAAGCCACGTGTTTCTTGTGCGAACAATTAACGTTAATAGCTTACCACAAACGATATTCAATGTTTTATAAGTTGTGATGATCCAAATACTTTTAGATACTCAAAAATGCCTTTATCGAGTACACATTCAAAATATTTTAAAACACGATCGAAACTTGTTGTAGATATAAATGGCAGTACACCTCACTCATTCTATCTATGTATATATTTACTAGTTTAAGTTCTTTCTATGTCGTATATTAATAAGTATCATTTGCACTTATTTTTGTAGTAAATATGATATATAATAAATATCCTTGCATACGGGTTATAGGCGATTATATTGAATATATACATCATAAAGTTCCAGTAGTGTGGTTTAATTCACTTGCTGTACAGTAGTAAACATATAGATCATAGCCGGTCGTGCGATAGTCCATAGCTGTTTTAGTCCAATTTCTTTTAGTGGGACATTGCCTGCTCTGTGCATACTTTAGGTTCAAGAACAAGGAAGAGCGTGTGTTGGTTCGTTACACCAGATTATTTTTACTCAACCTACGTGTAGCCAAAGATAAACTGGAATGCTTGCGGGGCGAGATCTGCTGCCTGGCAAGCTCATGTACTGATCAGCGACTATTCCAACAAGCTATCAGTCTTCTAAAAGGAAGCAACGACATACAACAGCCCACTGACATCTCATCGTGCTCTCAAAATGTCGAAACTGCTCATGATACACCTGCTGCTGTAGAAGACGGTTTCACCACAGTCCGACCGCGCAGCCTTTATAAGAATAACAACTATAAAATGAACGTCAACGCGACGAGCGGAGGACACATCAGTGCATCCACGACAGCGAAACGTCTTACGTGATAACCGATCACGACTTTAAATGTCAACGGGCTGACGAGCAGTATCATCAAATGTATCAACTCGTCCATCTCCACGCGCGCATTTCCTAATACGTCGCTTCAAAGCGGATACATCGACTCAATTCATCACTGGTATGATGGTTTCGAACGAGATAACTCTGTTGGATCTCTTGCCTGTTGCAACCAAGTCAGCTGACGCAGCATTTGACGTTGTCATTAGTAGAATGAATCATCCTTCTGGCATTCACGCGTCGAATACCGACGGTTCATACTTGATGATTCTGCACGAGTCCGCTTCAGTCTTTCGCCACATCGCCAACAACTATTAGCGGCTTCAGCTACTGCAGAAGAAACATCCCAGATTCCTTCGTCAGTCCGTACTGCTTCACCGTCGACCGAATCTTGTACCAGAGAACCTCTTATCCTACGTGATTGCCGAAGCCTACTGCTCGTTCAAATTTCACTAGCCCGAATCATAATGAAACTCAGTCGTCGGCTGTTCTACAATCGGTTTGATTAGCTTATGACGCTGTAAATATTGGGCTTCTAAATGTTCACTCAGTCAATTCCAAATGTGCTACTGTACGTCACGTAGTTAGTGATAGCCGATTGAAGATCCTAGCTCTTACAGAGACATGGTTGCGAACTATCTCTTCTGTTGCCTTACAGGAAGAAACATATAACGGCTATACCTCGGTTTCTAAGCCACAATACGGCGCCCGCGGAAGTGGTCTTGCGTTGATATTTCGCAAAAATGTGACCTTCAGCTTCTACAACATCAACACATTACATTACTCGAGCTTGAAACAATATTGGTGGGAATGGTTTCTGTTGGAGAAAATAGATTTACAATTGCGGTAATCTATAGACCTGCGCACACAGGTATAACGCTTTTCTGCCACGAGTTTGCAGATTTTCTTGCTCATTTATCAAAGAGTGCGAATGAGTTGATCATCCTCGGCGATTTTAATATGCCTACGGCTAACAAAGAACAGCTAAATATCATTAAATCATTTGATTAGTTCAGCACGTCAATGAACCCACGCACATTTATGGTAATATACAAACAGGATATGATATGACAGTAAACTTGTCATGGGCTTAGGCTGACCGGATGTTCTACCTCGGATTGCCATTTGATTACTTTTTCTGCGCGGGTTGCAACACGGGCACACAGGACTCTAAAATATTTTAACTTCCGACAGTGGAAACAGCTGGATGCACACATGTTCACAAATGATGCCAAAACTATCTTAACGACTGCGATGCAGCCGCATAACAACCCTGCTACTGTATATGTGATAACAGAAGCTTTCTATGAATCTATGCAAACAACCGCTGATCGCCATGCTCTGATAAGGAGTAAAGTAATTCACGACCGCCTGGAATGCGCGTGGTCGCAGGGCAAAATCTAATGTCCTTCGGCTCGAAAAATTGTGGCGTCGACTCCAGAATCAAGAAAACCGCGGTAGTTACCTCTAACAGCGCAAATCTTTCAGGAAGCTCTGCCAAAGTAAACTTAATTAGTTTTGGCGTAAAAGACTAGACAGCGTACGCTCAAAGAAATGGAAAGTACTTAGCTCGATGGTTCAAAGTTATAAAAACCTACATCCCTACAAGGCTGATCACATTGCTCGCTATTTTAGTGAAAAGATATCCAGCGTACGGCGCACCCTCACCAGAACCGACTGTGATCAGCAATTCGTGAATAATATCAGAACTGGACAATTTGAAATATTACCTCTAACTTAAGAATGTGTGCATCGTCTAATTGCTGCAAAAAGCTCAAAACGCAGTCCACTTGACACTGTCCCTTCAGCTGTCATGAAGCAATGTACTGATAATTTTTGTGTAGCCTACGTGATCCCAGGGGTGTTTAGTCCCAACGTAGAATACACACGAAATACACCAAATATTCCCACAAAATTCTTCACCAAGATGTCCAATGTTTTATTAACTTATTCCTGGTGACTTAATATATCACCTCTTATAATGCACACTTTTATTTCGCAAACTACAAGAAATTACAAACTACATAAATTAAACACATAAACGGCTGAATCGTACTCATCTTGATCATGCAGCTTCTTAGGCCGACTAAGGCCCTGATCTAACTGCGCAACCGCTTAAATACCCGAGCTAGAGGTTTACTCCCAATTTTCTCACTATTGATTTCTTTAAGTGATCGAAATTACATAATAAATTTTCCAAGTTTTACTCTGGTTCCACTCCCCTAAAATTCCCTCTTAAACCTAAGTGAATTTTAGCTGTTAGAGAATGAGTTTTTGTGAAATTCCCCGAATTCCTAAGTATAAACAAAATTTAAGATTTTATTCGAAAATCCAGCAGATACACATGCACATATCCGCTAATGTAGGCCTAATGCTTAAGGCACCCAACCCTTACACTCAAATTCGATATATTTAAATTCTATACCTTAGGCTCACATAAAATTCTTTCGATTTTGTTACTTCCTTGAAAACTCTCTCGAAATTAGCTAAGCTCTAAAATTCCTTGCACCCTGTACAAAAATTCCAGCACAAGCTAAATACATAAAATACACATACAAATACAAACACATGTACACAAGATTCTGCCAACATATACTAAGTTCCAATACATAATAAATTCATAAATATATTCATGCATAATCAAGCACATCGTATATATAGATAAACGTACAATACACATGCCTTTGCAACATATTTACAATCAACAACAATAGTGCATAGTAAACAATAACTGCATGGCACAAATAGTAAACAACATCATTTATACAGCACCCGATGATGCAGGGTACCTTTAGTAAATTGCAGCTTGAGGTTCAAGTTAAGGCCCTTTTGGGTATAGAGTAGATAGGTACGAACTATTACATTACCCCCTCCGTCACACAAAAATTTGTCCCCAAATTTTCCGAACTTTGTTAATGCAGCCAACTATTCACATTGCGTACAACAATCAATCAAATGAAACCATTCACTCCAAATTCAATCAATAGCAAATCAATCAAAGCAATCATTCATTATCCCGTATTTTTTTATGACAGACAGGATCTTCTGTTACTAGAATAGTTCTTTTAACCATTGTCTATAGCTTAATACGTTGAAACCAATCAACCACCGTACTATTAACCGCCGCCACCATAATGCACCATACGAATCCGAATTCACACCAATCGTATAAATGTTCACACCTTCCGAATGGATATACCGTGGCCACAATATACGCACATAGTAGTTATCCAAACCACCGCGAATGTGAGATTTTCGGAATATTATGTGGTGTAGATACGGACCTATTTACTCGTGACCGGAAAAAAAGTAAATCAATTTCGCCAACAATCGTTCGATGGAAGGTACAGTCACCATTCACAGACAACAATCGTTTGTACGCAATACAGCAACATCAATATTTGTTCGCATTTGGGGTTTCTTAACGATATACCACGAAACATACAAATAAATATATGACTATTTTACGTACTAATTTGCAACAGTATATATACGAAACACATTTATACAGTACATTCCCATTTATTTACAGTCCGCTACAAAATTTTCTGTCTGCGGTTTTGCAAAAACAAGTGACCTGGACTTTAAATAATTTTTTTATATTAATGGATATACCATGTATCATGTTCTGTGACTGCTTACAATTTAAGTTTCGGTTGTCAGAACAAATGTTTAATTTTACATGTTGTTGAAATATACATATACAGCCGAAAAAACCCACAAATATATATAATACCTATTTGAATCAAGTCAAGCAAAACAAACATTTCCTTTTTCAAACATTGCAAAAAAATTGCACTCTGAACAGTTCTTGCATGGGCTTATATTAATTAAATATTTAACGATACCCTAAGTTAAGGATTTTGATAACGCTAAATTTAAACTAACTCTGAATAAACTAATATGAGCTTTATTGATCTCAGAAAAAGAAGAAAAACTCTGTCACTAGAGTGGCAGCTTTTAAAAGTGAAACCATCGTTTTACCGCACGGTTTTGTTCGAAAGAATTTCTCACTTATACTGCAGCCATACATGGTTTATTACTTGCATAAAAATGCTATATACAGATATCTGGCTAGTGCAAAGGGGGCGGCATTTTCGGCTGCTCTCCGGCAACACGGAGGTACCCCCCGGCTCGTACACCCCGGCAAAATTTCGGGTACCCCCGGCTCAAAGCCCCCTGCTGAGAAAAGCAGGCGACACAATTCGGCAAAAAAATTTGGCCCTCCGGCAAAATCCGCCCCCCCCCCCCGCGGCAGGTGAGATAGGCCCCCGGCTCAAGCCCCCGGCTATAATTTCCGAGGTTTAGACTGGTCAAGATATACATCATACATATGGAATGCGTACGTATAATATACATACATGTACATATATTTATACGCATATACATATACGCAGTTCACTTATATATACGTATATACATTGTACTATTATGTATAAATATATGTTTCAATATTGTGCACTTATAAGTTGTTGTTCTGGAACCTGCTGTTGTGTTTTAAACATTTATAATTCTAATTTATTTATTGCAGAATACACAACTGCCAGCCTTGTATAATTTTATTTTCACAGTTGTGCTGCTACAGGCAAACTACAAATGCATGCCAACAGAAACAAAAAGCATTAAGCAGTCTAAACAAGTTTTTTATTCATCAACAATACTAACCATTTTATCTGCAACGCTACCGCGAACGGCCGAGAACTCGTAGGGACTTAAAATCACCTGCGGGCTCAGTTTAAAATACATACCGCGGCGCACATGGACATTACACCCCCTGTGTGTCACCATATACATATATAAACGGCACACAGGGACATTATACCCCTGTGTGTCAATTTTTTTATAATTTAACGGAGCATACGAGACTTAAAACCCTCGTATGTCGTCAAAAAAGATACAACAGGGCGCGAGGACAACGGCAGACCCACAAGGACATAAATTCTCCTTGTGGGTCAACCTAGGGAACTCATATACACAAAAATAGGACCGTTGGGTTTGTGTTCTACGAATAAGTAAAAATATTGCAACTTCCTTGAGTTGAGTTTTTTCTGTTTTTTTATCTGGAAAATTTTACACGTAGTGCAAAGGCACGTAACACCGAAAATGCACACACAAATGTGATTTGACATAAATAAAAATCGTAGGTTCAGGGCGAGACCCCTTTTTACCCATTTTTACACGGGATCTAACCTTGAGAAAACATATTATCTATGCGCGAAAAACCAAGTCGGGATGGATGGCCGTCAAGAGTACGGAGCCCACCCGCAAAACATATTATTGTACTAAAAACCACATATTGAGAAGCGCTCACGAGACTATTCAGGGTTGAGCTTCCTATCCCAGTTTTTATTTTTTTACCCCTGAGCACAGGATGCACTGCATACACGCGGCTAGATGGCCACTAAACCGGAGCCTAGCCGAAGACAAACGGTAATATGTATAAAGTACACATATCTAAAGGACACGCTAGCAGAACATTGAGTCTGTGTTTTGTTTTTGAGTGAGTGGTCCCACACGTGCATAAAACCAATTTAAGAATGTCCAGCCGACCCCGTTGCTCACACCCCGCCTTGGTTGAAACTGCCTACCAGGGATGCCGTCAACAGTGCATCCTCACTGTTGTGTGACCTCAGGTACACGGCTGATTTTCATCACATGGCTAGAGCAGGGGACATGAAAGGTTTTCCGTGAGCAATGTGAGTTTAAAACTGAGAAAGCCCCCTCTCTGTTTATACCAATAAAGACTAGTGCACACATCCAATTGGAAACATTAAAGTTTTTTTATGAAACAAAAGTCATGCGATTTATCAAACTTAAAACGAAATTTGAATATTGGATGTGTGGATTAGCTCCTTCCTCTAGGTTAAAAAATCCTTTATCAAATTTTGGGGAACATTTTTTTAATTTCATCAATTTTTTGTCAAGCACTTACTTTTTTAACAAGCATAAGTAAGGTCCCGAATTTTTCCAAGGGTTTTATTGTCCTTTTAAAAGACAGTTTGAATGCTATTCCTGAAACCCTGTTTGTTAACACCTAGCGAAATACATAAAACCAGATTGGCGTTGAGGTAAAACAAAAAAATTTAAATATGTTTTTTCGTATTTTGCCTGTAGACCCGGTTTAAAAATCTGTACTGCAATCACCCTTAAAATAAGTCAAAATTTTGGAGTTCTAAAATCCTTTTTTTGTCCATAACACTACAACCTACCGACGTATTCGTACAGTCATTCAAACATGACCCGAGTACTATCCGTAAAAGCTATATTGTTAAATAATAAACAAATTGATTACTTACCTAATTTGAGCTTACTCCCATAGTGCCTTTTGTTCCAACTCCTTTTCATAATCGTCTTTGATCATTGCCATACGTAATGCGCCGAGAGAATATTTTCGTATTATGGACTGGAGACCATAACCACAACCTTTTTGATCCTCTAAAAACCTGGAAACATCAACTGAGAAGCATCGCTTCCCCATAAACAATAATATATCCCATATTTTTCTTTCGTGAACATTGCCTTTTCGTGTATCTTCGATGCAATAACATGAAGTCATTAGGACATTTGTACAATGATTTTAAATAGGGGCTGTAACCTGTAACGAATTTACATTAGTTCCTAGATTTTTTTAAATTCTATTACTAAACCGCCTTACAAAAATCGACAAAAACGAGCTGACAAAAGTGATCAGGTAAATCAAGACATACTGACCAGTACTGTGGCAGGTAAACCCTAAACTTAAGCTGTATTTTTTAAAACAATATTTCAAGATCAAATCCAAAAATCGTAAAAAGATTTAAACATTATTTTTTAATGTTCATTAGATTTTCCCATTAGAAGCTCCCCGTTTTTACTGTTCCTGTTTTTGATAATGACAATTGTTAACGATACGCCTCTAACATTTGGCTCACAGTCGTTAACTCGAATGTCGCCAATACTACAAAAACGTTCTCCAAAACCTGTTTTATTTTTATTTCCAAGAACAAATGTTACCTTTTTAAGCTTGGACAAAAATAATTGTATTACCTTAGTAAAATAGAAATTGTAGGGAAGCTGCATTTCACTGAATTAATCTATTTTTAGCTCCATCTCAAAACTTGTAATCACTCCATGTCACAGTCTATTTAGGAAAGAACGTCTAAGTAATATCTCCCAGGAAAGGGCTGAGAAAACTGGCCAAGCTTGCCTCAATTTTTCTTTTGAAATTTAATAATTGTAGTTCAGCAGTTTTTGAAAAACAGAAGGTTTCAAAATGTGTATGGTATCGCGCACCTTTTAAAATTTTCATCCTAGCAGTTTTACAAATTTGATTCCATAATTGACGTGATCCTTTGATTACAGCACTAAAAATTTGCGATGAATACTTTGAAAATCTGAGTCTTACCGGTATAGTACATAGCAACTTGCCTGAATTCCCAATTTTATTAAGTATCCCACATTTATCCATAAATTTCTTTTAGACGAATAAACATAAGTCCAACTATATAACATTGTTGTTCGTACATGTAAGCTCTTGAATTGCGGGTTGCTGGACTTGAAGGAACATAACGCCATACCATTGACCATTGGGAAAATTAAAACTTGTACTGCCCTGAATACTATCAAAACACCTGGAAAAGAAACATATATACACGAAAGCATCGCATAGCAACATCATTGTTTGCCCATATATTATAGCAGACATAAGAACAATGATACTGTGTTTCATTATACACACAGACACAACATGTGCTAATTTTGCAAAATTTCCGAATACGTGCAACTCTATTGAAGTTGATACCAAATTTTTACTCCCGGTAAGCCCATATGCAATTGCTTGCGTATCTATACATGCAACATTTAAGGTTCTTACTACAACAACTCGATGTTCACTGTCAAGATTAATGAAAGTATCGCATGCCAACTCGCTGTTTTCAGCAGTAATGTCCACAAGCATTTCGCTTTGTTTAATATTATTCACTGACTTGATATGTGTTCCAGCAAGATTTACTGCATTTGACACCATAGTTTGTTCTTGATCAAAACATCCCGTAGGTCGACATCGCTTTGGCCTAAGTGAATGTACTATAGGCTTGCGCACTAATTTCCCTCGAACACTTTTCGTTATATCCCCAATTTGCGCATCGTGCCGTATGTTCTATTCCAGGTCCCGACTTTTGCACCTGAAAACTGTCTGGGAACCCTTTTGGGTTCCCACATTTCGATTCATGCAAGACATATCATTTGTAGAAAAATTGTCAGTACAAGTTTGCGCATTTACTGCAGCACCTGGTTTCGTTTTTTTGTTACACAATTCAGAATTCGGTTTTTTCAAACAAACGACAGGTATATCAGTGCACTCGAAATTTTCAATCGGGCTCAATGGCTCATTGTTTAAACAATTTTTATGAGATTCACTACCAATAAATTTTATTTTTTGTGCCAACGACTCCCTCTGAGTTGAACCTATAAAATTTTCAATACATTCTTGCTTACGCGCCTCAACTATAGCCGCTTGAAATGATTCTGGCTTTGCAGTCAATACAAATCGCCGAATTGTTTTATTCAATCCACATAGAACATTTTCTAAGGCAATTATATTCCTAGTTTCATTAGACAATGTAGGAAAGGTTTCCTTACCAAGTGGGCAATATCCCTTGCGTAAGTGTCAACAGGTTCGTAAATGCTTTGCGACCTCTCTCTCAATTTAGCATTATAACTGTATGTGAGATACTTTGGCACCAAAATTTCAAATAAACAATTTTTCAACGAATCATAATTTTTCTTTGTTTCTCCAGATATGCATTCCTATTTTCGAGCAGCTTCACTCCTCAAAAAGGCCGGTAGTATACGAGCCATCTCATCTTTTGACCACTCATTAGCAAGTGAAATACGTTCAAAAATACCGATCCATTCCTCAAAATGATCTCCAAAGTTTCCGTAATAATAAATCATCAGTATCAAATATTGTTTGTGGGTTTTGACGCGCTCCAAGCAAATAGTGTTTTTTACAAAAGCCCATGGTTTGCCACAAATCTAACTTCTAAAATATTGACCACCTTGGCGTATTTCAAAAATATCACAAAGCAATTATTTTTTAAACATCCAAAATTTTCAACAGATTTTAGAATTTTGGATGTTAATAGGCTTGTTTCCGATCCAGGCTTGCGGCATCAAAATGTAGCCTACGTGGTCCTAGGGGTGTTTAGTCCCAACGTAGAATACACACGAAATACACCAAATATTCCCACAAAATTCTCCATTAAGATGTCCAATGCTTTATTAACTTATTCCTAGTGACTTAATATATCACCACTTATAATGCACACTTTTATTTCGCAAACTACAACAAATTACAAACTACATGAATTAAACACATAAACGGCTGAACCGTACTCACCTTGATCGTGCAGCTTCTGAGGCCGACTGAGGCCCCGATCTAACTGCGCAACCGCTTAAATACCCGAGCTACAGGTTTGCTCGCAATTTTCACCGTATTGATTTCTCTAAGTGATCGAAATTACATAATAAATTTTCCAAGTTTTACTCTGGTTCCACTCCCCTAAAATTCCCTCTTAAACCTAAGTGAATTTTAGTTGTTAGAGAATGAGTTTTTATGAAATTCCCCGAATTCCTAAGTATAAACAAAATTTAAGATTTTATTCGAAAATCCAGCAGATACACATACACATATCTGCTAATGTAGCCCTAATGCTTAAGGGCCCCAACCCTTACACTCAAATTCGATATATTTAAATTCTATACCTTAGGCTCACATAAAATTCTTTCAATTTTGTTACTCCATTGAAAACTCTCTCGAAATTAGCTAAGCTCTAAAATTCTCTTGCACCATGTACAAAAATTCCAGCACAGGCTAAATACATAAAATACACATACAAATATAAACACATGTACACAAGATTCTGCCAATATTACTAAGTTCCAATAATAATAACTAATACATAATAAATTCATAAATATATTTATACATAATCACGCACGTCGTATATATAGATAAACGTACAATACACATACCATTGCAACATATTTACAATCAACAACAATAGTGCATAGTAAACAATAACTGCATGGCACAAATAGTAAACAACAAACATTTATACAGCACCCGATGATGCAGGGTACCTTTAGTAAGTTGCAGCTTGACGTTCAAGTTAAGGCCCTTTTGGGTATAGAGTAGATAGGTATGAACCGTTACATTTGTCCAATACAAATATTACCAATTCCTCGCAAACTCAACATGTATTCCTAACGCCAGAGAAACTAGCCATAGTAACACCGATACTTAAGTCTCCAAAAACAAATTAAAACAACTTTGCTCTCCTCCCACCGATTTCTAATTTATCGTTTCTATCCAAGCCGATAGAAACTGCCGTATTTAATGAACTCTATGCTCAGCTTGAGACAAACCATTTGATTTTCAGCTTATCGCAGTCGGCTTATCGCAAAGGCTTCTCAACAGAGACAGCTCTTCTTCAAATATGCTCCTACATACGGAACAATACGGCCAGAAAAAAAGAAAGCGACATTGCTTGTATCGTTAGGCCTCTTTGCTGCTTTCGACTTGATTGGTCATCAGTTTTTACTCAGTCGTTTATACAGCACGGGCGTATCAAACACATCGATCGAATGGTTTAAATCATACCAAAACGATCGGTCCTATTACGTCAAAATTGGTTATAAAATGTCGTTTGCGGTCAGAACCACACGTGGTGTTCCACAAAGAAGCGATCTTGGTTCCCCTATTATTCAATATCTATATCACACCTGTAATCGACATTATTGCAAAGGCTGGTTTCAAAGCACACACTTACGCCGACGACATCCAGTTTTACAAACAGTTTGACAGTAGCAGCATAGCTGAAACTTGTCGTTCCGCTGAGCTCCTAATGATTGCCCTTGGGGAATGGTTTGCGGATAACAAGTTGCCAAATTATGTAAATTATGCCAAAATTAAGTTAATCTACTTCATCCGCTGCACATATACTGTGAGAATTGTAGCGGGGATCAAGTTATAAAACCTTCAGACTCAATTAAATTACTGGGTGTAACACTAGACTCGCATATGAAATTTGACCAGCATATAATAAACGTATCCCGAACAAGTATCCGGCAACTTAGCGAAATGTGGCGGTATCGTCCCAGACTGGACGACAAAACTGCGAGCATTCGCTGCGTCTCACTCTCTCTCATTATTATAATTCATTGTACTACCAGCTGCCAACCAAACGACTTCGCCCACTTCAGATGCTGCTACAGCGTCGCCAGATTTGCGTGCCGAAGCGGAATCCCAGAGTATATCACCCCAGTATTACATGACCTGCACTGGTTACACTTGGAAAAGCGCATACTGTATAAAGTTTTAACTATCATTTTCAATGCTCCCTCTTCTGAGGTGCCGCCACTGCTTAGAGGCATGCTACAGTTGTTATGCGTATCTCGACTAGTTGCTAGCCAAATTCTTTGTATTGACGTTTGTCGGAGCGACAGTTTTCGATCTTTGGGTCCAATATCGTGGAACCTTCTTCCTAGCGACCTAAGGGATGTGAACCTAACACTACTAGTTCACGAGCAGACTGAAAACGTATATATATATTTATTTAGACATTGATGATATTTATAAAACGCTCCTGTGCAACGTTTACCGAATAAGACCTGATAAGACTCTACTCGTATATTCACACGTTCAAAATGTTGACTAACGATGTTAGCTTGATCAAAATTAGAGAAAATATTGAAATCATTTCTTTTCAGATTTCAGGAATTAGCTCGTGTAAACACTATTAAAACCACTGAAGAACAAAACATTAACGGAATAAATGTTGTTGAAATTAAGATGTTGACTCCAATTTAACAAAATACTGCAAAAATTGGCATCAAATTTTGAAGCATCACGATTTGCCACATTATTACATAACAGACTAAATACTAAATTTTGCTGATTGTGTAAACGAACGTATCTTCTAGCGTTAAACAGGTTTCATTGGTTAAACGCTGGTTTCATTCGTTAAACGAGGCTAATGGTCATCTACCGCACAGCGCTGAAACAAACTTAATACAATCATCCAGGTTATTGCGATATCTAGCAGTGATATTTACTATCAATTTTTTTATTTCTTCTATTTGCTTTATTTATTTACGATGCTCTTAGTGGCTTGAAAGATAGAAACATATTTGCAATGCCGTATACTTTTTATACCACAATAACTTTCGCAATGCTTTGATGCACAAAACGCACAAAAATCAATACAACGTTGCAAATGAATTCGACGGTAGGTATGGGTAATATATATTACTGCAAGTTCGCAGCGACTACAATATATATTACGAAAAGTTGTACTATGTCAATTTCAGTTTCTATTGTACAAATATGTATTAAAATCCAAAGTTTGTGTGTTTGTTTAATATTTATGTTTTAGGGAATTTTTGTTGACATATCATTGTCAAATGCATAATATATTTATGTGAACTGTCAACTGTCTTCAGTATTTTTGAAAATTTCAGTCAGCCAAAGTTTTATGTAAAACATGTAGATTTCATGCTAATGGTAAGCAACGTGAATCGTAAAATTTTCCGTAGTTTGACATAGTTTTAGGAGTTCGTATATAAGGTTGAACTTTAGTGTAAACTAGGGGTGTAGCCAGATATGTCTATGCATCTCGATGTGGCTCTGTGCAGTAGAATCGCTTTTTAAGCGGAAGTTGCGGGCATTAGTAACTAGTAATTATGTGTGTATAGGGGTTCGTGAGCCTTACCCACTAAAGCTCCGCCGCCGGAAGTTCAACACGCATCGCACCCCTCGCCGTTTCCTGCGAGGGGGGCCGGGTGGAAAATTTCGTAAAATTTTGGAAAAAAATTTGTCAAACTTAGCACATATAGGCAAAATTGAGTAAATTATTAGCAGAAATACGAGAAACTTGGACAGAATTGGGGAGGGGGAGTATTCAGAATAATGCTACTCTCTGTCTACCATCTAGGTTAGGACCTCACAGCATTTAAATGCGATGAACTCGGTGACGCTGTTGAGTAAATAACGGCTGGCCGTATCGATATCAATGGGAGCTCAGAATATTTATCTTGATGTGAACTAGTTTGCGTTTAAGGCTTAGGTTCCTAACTGTATGTCTTGGCTCGATGTCCCCAAAAAATTTATTTCCCCACTTTACGATATAAAATATATAAATTTGTAATTTCTTATTGCAAGGTTTATAGTTCCGGAACAAATTAACCTATAGGGTTAATCTTAGTTTTCGCATATAGGATTAAATGCTTTTGCTTCTGTCCCTGTCGTTGCAAAGCAGAGGCTGAACAACCCATCTATCAGATAAAATTTCAAGTCCTTTGAAACTCGCCAAGTACTTGTTTACTCCATTAGGTATAAATTTGTTGATTTAATTTTACAATTGTATGTGAGAGAAAATGAATTTTAGGCAATCTAAATATACAAAAATTAATATTGTAAGTACTCTCAACGATAGTATGGCTTTACCATTCGATATACGTAGTATAAATTGCATACATGCACGAGGCCTGAAGTCCCAGGGGATAGCACGATCCTCGGGGAGGGGGTTTGCTGGTCGGCCTTTGGCCTCCCAGGAGACGGATTAAGCGTTCCGCGGGGGGTATGTGAGTAGGGCGGCGCCTTCGGGTTCCGCGTTTGCGGCGCCTCCGGATGGGGGAGTCCGATGTCTCAGCGGGATAATCTTTCTTCTCGCAAATTTTGTATGATTAATAAACTTGCAGCGAACTGTAAGCGCGACTACAATATAATACACATATTATTTCATGAAATGAATATTCTACAATTGTAGAGACACACTGATTTTTTAATAATGGAAACGCTAAATTTTTATTAGTAGCGATTTTTGGCATATTAATGCTGTAATCTTCTAATTTGTAAACAGTAATCATGAAAGTAATTAATTGATATGTCTAATTGTAAAGGTGATGATGTATATAAAATGTTGTATAATATCGATGAGAGACCATCGTGGCCAACAACAGTTCTATTTGGATTCCAAGTGGGTATATTTGCTTATTTAGACTGTTTTCTATCTTCGCATGATTTACTAACTTATTTGCTGCCACCAGACTCATGTAGAGAAATCTGTTCCCAAGCATCGTAAAATCTACTTTGGATGCATGGAATGGATACCATAATTGGCTCTTTTTGAAATGCCGTTTATGTATTTCGTTGTATCAAGAAATTTTTTACTGAAGAGCAGTGTTTACAGCAAAGCATGTACTACTCAGTTTAAGTACATCCAGACTAAACCAAGATCGTGCTGCGTTTTGTACTGTTCCGAAGGGCATTTCATGGGAGATACTTGATACTTCATTGAGCACCTTGTATTTCGCGTGAGGCATGTATTGGATACTAAGGGTTTCTTTTTAGAACATTGTTTAAACAGCTAAGTGGTTTACGGATGCGCATACTTCGGTAATTCATGTAAAGCTTACTGTATTCCCGGTTACATAGTAGTGATGGTCCTTATGAAATTTAACTCCGACCATTTCGCTATTTTAGAATAAAACACATAAGATTTTATTTATGTATTGTCGACCTTTTTACATTAATTTACTGCAATCCGGAACTTCTTCGGTTCTGTTTTGATCAAGTTTGCAGGTCCAGTTGCTTCACTATTTTCTTTGCCATCGCTAAATGTGTATCACCGTTGGATCTCACTTCTTAGATTAACGGGTTGTACGCTACATTAATGGTCTGATTTGGGGCATATTTCTTTTTAGCAAATTCTTGTTTGCATCTCTGCTGTCGTCACTGCTCCGATTGTAATCAGTGGTGTAATATGTGCTACAGAAAGTCAAACGGCGCTTACCCATCTTATATCAACTACGCTAGTTGTTGCAGGATTCTCAACGGTTCTACAGACGTTTCTGGGAATGCGGTTAGTAATGTGTTAATTTTTGTCTTAACTGAGTGAGTAAACCATCTTTAGCGTGGCATTTCAACATCTTGGCGAATTGTTGCTTAATCATAAGCATATGATTTTAACAATATCGAAGTCGTGTAATTTATGGAAATTGTGAGAGTTGCGGAAGGATTCGATCTCACTACTATCATGATAGTGACGTTTGTTATTACATTTATTGTAAATTGAATTTTTTAAAATAATCACGTTCGCTTATATTCTTGTCTTGCCATTCCTCCACATATAGCAACGCTTTGCTGAGCTGTAAGAAATTCCTTTAACGGCAATGCGTGCTGCCAAGTATTATATAAAATATGTGTATCTACAATGTTAATACAGCAAGTCGTTGCTGTTCTATCAAATTCTGTGTTAGTAGTATAGTGGGTGCCGCAGGATCCCCGACGATTTGAGGATTTGGTCGGGTCTTTATTTTGCATAAAATTTTTAATTTGTGTTTGGGGTCATTACGCGGTGCCTGGTTCTACGTTTGAGGTCATTACCGCGGTGCCATGCTTTTATTGGAACGGGTAATTATGGGGTATCGGCTTGTACCATGGTGTCAGCGTGTGTTGGGTACTTGCTTTTTTATACGTGACATTAGTTAAATTTTGGGTGAAATAATTGGAATCAATAGCTTCCTTTAAATGCCATGACTAATCGAGCGGTATGGCGCTATTATATTACATTGTCAGAACTCCAGTTTAACACATCTGTAAGGGCGTAGTAGTGTTTTCGACATTTTAACACATCCATAAGCGTGTAATACTGTTTTGAGCTTTTTAGCACATTCATAAAGGTGCCGAATTGTTTTGGGCTTTCTAATATATCCTTAAAAGGGTTGTATTATGACATATCCATAGTGATATTACGTTGTTCCAGACTTTGACACACCCGTAAGGCTAGTATACTATTTTCGACCATGATGCACGTTCGTAAGGGTAGTATATTAATTTCGACTAGGAAACATATCCGTGAGGGTGGTATATTAATTTCGACTAGTAAACATATCCGTAAGGGTAGCATAATATTTTCGACTATAAACACGTTCGTAAGGGTAGCATATTATTTTCGATTATGAAACACGTTCGCAAGGGTAGTACATTATTTTCGACTAGGAAACATATCCATAAGGGTAGTATATACATTATTTTCGACTAGCAAATATATCCGTAATGGTAGCATATTATTTTCGACTATGAACGCGTTCGTCAAGGCAGTACATTATTTTCGACTAGGAAACATATTAGTAAGAGTAGAATATTATTTTCTGTACTTTAACACACCAATAGAGATGTATATTTTCGTCGTTGCGAGGCAATAGCATTAAAACAATTCCTCCCGTTCATACCAACAAGTGCAGGGTTTTGCATATCTACCAGCGTGAGGTCTTGCTTTCGTAAGAAAGGGTATATATAGTAAGAAAACAGTCTTCCTCCACCATTGTATCATTTTGCTTTCGTCGTGAATGGTTGCTTCGAAAAACATAACATATTGTTTTACATTATAGATTTTTAAAATAATTGCTAAATACTACTAAATAACGATCAAATAATCTCTTAAAAGGATGGGTTTTCGATGTAATGATTGTAATTTAACACTTACTCGACGTGATCATATAATTCGTCACAACAACAGCATTCATAAAAAACAATGAAATTCATATGCGATATTTGCAATGCGTCACTTGCTCGAAAGGATATTCTGATTCGACATCGTAAACGATATCACTCAAATATTCAGTCAATACCGGAACCTCAGTCAACAGCAATTCCGCAACCAATGGCTACTTTATCACAGAAAGATAATGCAGCAAACCTCGATCTAATTCGTCATGTCGCTCAAGAGATTGCGGAACCCCCAGCAAAGCAACGACGTATCGATCACAATGCTGCAGCAAACAACCAATGCAAACAGCAATCAACCATCATGGATCGACATGAATCGTTGGCGCTACACAAATGGACAAAGGCGCTAAAGGGATACCTCAAAAGCTACTACATTGTTCCCGACGGCGTAATAAATGATTTGTCAATGTTCCTCAAGCAATCACGGTGGATTTTGATAAAGCTCATTCAACAACAGCGTGGTCGCGGTATCAAGTTGTGGATTAGCATACAATGTGCACTTAAAAAATTGGACGACACCCAGATGACTGCACACTTCAATCATAAAGTACGTGTAATTTTACCAGGATCGAATATTGATGAGGAGCTGACTGTCGTTTTTACCGAGATATCGAAGAATCTCGATGGATTCGAAGCTATGGGATCGGGATGGAAGCTTCAAAAGGTATGTCACGGAGATGTACACATCAGTATCTATCAACCACTTCGAGGTTCATCGTACAAAGAGCTACCACCGTCTCTTTGTAGCAAACATGCGGTTCTCAATATTCAAAATAATGATAACAAATGCTTTGTTTGGTCGGTTTTAGCTGCACTTCACCCAGTCGACCGCAGACAACATCCGGATAGGATCAACAACTACGAACAATTTCTCAGTGAGCTCAATATGGATCGAATCAGTTTACCAGTCAAATTTCAAGATATACATCGATTCGAAAAGCAAAACAACGTGGCAGTCAATGTATATGCATACGAAGATGATATTGTGTACCCACTATTTATATCTGATACCATTCACCAACAATACATTCATCTACTTTACTATAACGATCACTACTGTCTCGTTCGAAACCTAGATGCACTACTTTATGATCAACGGCGACACCGGATCGGGAAGTTCTTTTGCGACAGGTGCTTAATTCCTTGTTACATTCAACAGCAGCGGATTGAGCACTTTCAAAGATGTCGCAACAAACAACCAACGCGAGTACAACTACCGGATGGTGGTTCAACCGTGAAATTCGTCAATCTACATCGAATGCAGCGGGCACCATATATAATTTACGCAGATTTTGAATGCTTGTTGCAAAAAGTCGACACATGTCAACCGTCACCAACAGTTTCGTATACCAACATCTAACAACGACATACACTTTGTGGTAACAACGACATACACCTTGTGGTTATGGATTAGTCGAAGTGTTTGGATGTTGTAGCGACAAAATACACATTGGTGACCCGATAATATTCCGTGGTGATAATGTGGTCAAGACATTTCTAAATAATATTATTGAATTATGAGCATCTTTTCAACAACATATGGAAAACCCAAAATCAATTGTCATGACAGATGGCGATCATAAAGACTTCAAGAACGCAACAATTTGCTACCTTTGCGAGCTACCCATGAAGGACGGTGACAAAGCAAAAGATCATTGTCATCTTTGTAGTCTATATCGCGGCGCGGCACATCTCAAATGTAACATAGGATATCGTCTCACCCGTGATGTCACAGTTCTTTTTCACAACCTACGACTATACGATGGATACCTTATCATGCAGGAACTCGGCACAGTGTGCAAAGATATGGGACTGGAAATTGAATGCATTGCAAAAGGTATGGAGGATTATATGACGTTCAGTATCAAACGAAAATCAAAGAAAAATAATCGAAAACGATGCGAACAACCTAACCCATTCATCATGGTCGAGGCAGAAGAAGAATATGACGATGACGACGAATGTTGGGATGAGAACGCGGAGGGCGTCGATTTTATTTTCGAAAACGATGATAACAAAGAAGATGAAATTGGATGGAAAATACGATTCATCGATTCATTTCAATTTTTACCATCATCACTCGAAACACTTGTGGAAAATCTCAAGCGGAACGATAGTAATAATTTCAGTGCTATAAGACAACAGTTTGGCAAGAAAACAGATCTAATACTTCGTAAGGGCATTTACCCGTACGAATACATGGACAATATAGACAAATTTATCGAAACGTCGCTACCCTCTCAATCGTCATTCTATTCATTACTTAGCGGAAGCGGTGTAACGGAGACAGTGACTATCAACATGCACAAATGGTGTGGAATGAGATGGGTGTTAACAACCTCGGTGAATACCATGATATAAACCTAAGAACTGATGTACTTTTACTATGTGATGTCTTTGAACATTTTCGGTTATTTGGACACAGTAAATGCCAACTAGACCCCGCACATTACATCACACTTCCAAGTTTCGCATGGGATGCATCTTTGAAAAAACAGCTGTCAAGTTGGACCTTATCACTGATGCAGACATGTATTCCTTCTTCGAGGAGGGTATTCGTGGTGGAGTATCGGTTATATCACATCGTTATGCAAAGGCGAATAACCCAAACGTCGATGAATATGACGCGTCACTGCCAAACAGTTATATCATATACCTTGACGCTAATAACCTTTACGGGTGGTCGATGGTACAGAAATTACCGTGTAATAAATTCAAATGGATTACTCGAGAAGTCTTCAAAGTCGCTTTTTGTATTCGTTCTCATCTCTGTGTTATAATCTATGCATGGTTGCATCCAACTGCTCTGGTTGAAGGAAACAACACGATGTATATGCTTGAGCTTCAATCCAAGTCTGATATACTGTTGTAGGTTCCGTATATGAACCTTATAGTATTGTTTGTCATAGAGGTTAGCAACTAATTTTTCTACTTCTGCTTTAGTGACGTTGTGTTCTTTGCAATATCCAGATAATATATCGTTGTTGATCTGAAGTCGCTCTGGTACAAGTGGGTAATCGTTGTGACTGTTGTGTAAATGTTTAGGGTATTCTAAGTCGACCTCGAGGACGTAACCTATATCACCATTTGAACTAATATTAACCCAATCAGTTGCTTCTATCTGTTCTCGAGTCATCCATTTGAATTTATTACACGGTAACTTCTGTACCATCGACCACCCGTAAAGGTTATTAGCGCCAAGGTATATGATATAACTGTTTGGCAGTGACGCGTCATATCCATCAACGTATGGGTTATTCGCCTTTGCATAACGATGTGATATAACCGATACTCCACCACGAATACCCTCCTCGAAGAAGGAATACATGTCTGCATCGGTGATAAGGTCCAACATGACAGCTGTTTTTTCAAACATGCATCCCATGCGAAACTTGGAAGTGTGATGTAATGTGCGGGGTCTAGTTGGAATTTACTGAGTCCAAATAACCGAAAATGTTCAAAGACATCACATAGTAAAAGTACATCAGTTTTTAGGTATATATCATGGTATTCACCGAGGTTGTTAACACCCATCTCATTCCACACCATTTGTGCATGTTGATTGTCACTGACACCGCTTCCGCTAAGTAATGAATAGAATGACGATTGAGAGGGTAGCGACGTTTCACTAAATTTATCTATATTGTCCATGTATTCGTACGTGTAAATGCCCTTACTAAGTATTAGATCTGTTTTCTTGCCAAACTGTTGTCTTATAGCACTGAAATTATTGCTATCGTTCCGCTTGGGATTTTCCACAAGTGTTTCAAGCGATGATGGTAAAAATTGAAATGAATCGATGAATCGTATTTTCCATCCAATTTCATCTTCTTTGTTATCATCGTTTCCGAAAATAAAATCGACGTCCTCCGCGTTCTCATCCCAACATTCGTCGTCATCGTCATATTCTTCTTCTGCCTCGACCATGATGTATGGGTTAGGTTGTTCGCATCGTTTTCGATTATTTTTCTTTGATTTGCGTTTGATACTGAACGTCATATAATCCTCCATACATTTTGCAATGCATTCAATTTTGAGTCCCATTTCTTTGCACACTGCGCCGAGTTCCTGCATGATAAGGTGTCCATCCTAGGTTGTGAAAAACAACTGTGACATAACGGGTGAGACAATATCCTATGTTACATTTAAGATGTGCCGCGCCGCGATATCGACTACAAAGATGACAATGATCCTTTGCCTTGTCACCGTCCTTCATAGGTAGCCCGCAAAGGTAGCAAATTGTTGCGTTCTTGAAATCTTTATGATCGCCATCTGTCATGACAATTGATTTTGGGTTTCCCATATGTTGTTGAAAAAAGGTTGATAATTCAATAATATTATTTAGAAATGTTTTGACCACATTATCACCACGGTATATGATCGGGTCACCAATGTGTATTTTGTCGCTACTACATCCAAACACTTCGACTAATCCATAAGCACAAGGTGTATGTCGTTGGTAGATGTTGGTATACGATACTGTTGGTGACGGTTGACATGTGTCGACTTTTTGCAACAAGCACTCAAAATCTGCGTAAATTATATATGGTGCCCGCTGCATTCGATGTAGATTGACGAATTTCACGGTTGAACCACCATCCGGTAGTTGCACTCGCGTTGGTTGTTTGTTGCGACATCGCTCAAGGTGCTCAATCCGCTGCTGTTGACTGTAACAAGGAATTAAGCACCTGTCGCAAAAGAACTTCCTGCTTCGGTGTCGCCTTTGATCATAAAATAGTGCATCTAGGTTTCGAACGAGACAGGAGTGATCGTTATAGTGAAGTAGATGAGTGTATTGTTGGTGAAGGGTATCAGATATACATAGTGGGTACACAATACCATCTTCGTATCCATATACATTGACTGCCACTTTGTTTTGCTTTTCAAATCGAGGTATATCTTGAAATTTGACTGGTAAACTGATTCGATCCATATTAAGCTCATTGAGAAATTGTTCGTAGTTGCTGATCCTTTCCGGATGTTGTCTGCGGTCGACTGGGTGAAGTGCAGCTAAAACCGACCAAACAAAGCATTTGTCAGCATTATTTTGAATATTGAGAACCGCATGTTTGCTACGAAGAGACGGTGGTAGCTCTTTGTACGATGAACCTCGAAGTTGTTGATAGATACTGATGTGTACATCTCCGTGACATACCTTTTGAAGCTTCCATCCCGATCCCATAGCTTCGAATCCATCGAGATTCTTCGATATCTCGGTAAAAACGATAGTCAGCTCCTCATCAATATTCGATCCTGGTAAAATTACACGTACTTTATGATTGAAGTGTGCAGTCATCTGGGTGTCGTCCAATTTTTAAGTATACATTGTATGCTAATCCACAAATTGATACCGCGACCACGCTGTTGTTGAATGAGCTTTATCAAAATCGACCGTGATTGCTTGAGGAACATTGACAAATCATTTATTACGCCATCGGGAACAATGTAGTAGCTTTTAAGGTATCCCTTGAGCGCCTTTGTCCATTTGTGTAGCGCCATCGATTCATGTCGATCCATGATGGTTGATTGCTGTTTGCATTGGTTGTTTGCTGCAGCATTGTGATCGACACGTCGTTGCTTTGCTGGGGGTTCCGCAATCTCTTGAGCGACATGACGAATTAGATCGAGGTTTGCTGCATTATCTTTCTGTGATAAAGTAGCCATTGGTTGCGGAATTGCTGTTGACTGAGGTGCCGGTATTGACTGAATATTTGAGTGATATCGTTTACGATGTCGAATCAAAATATCCTTTCGAGCAAGTGACGCTTTGCAAATATCGCATATAAATTTCATTGTTTTTTTATGAATGCTGTTGTTGTGACGAATTATATGATCACGTCGAGTAAATGTTAAATTACAATCATTACATCGAAGACCCATCCTTTTAAGATATTATTTGATAGTTATTTAGTAGTATTTAGCAATTAATTTGAAAATCTATAATGTAAAACAATATGTTATGTTTTTCGAAGCAACCATTCACGACGAAAGCAAAATGATACAATGGTGGAGGAAGATTGTTTCCTTACTATATATGCCCTTTCTTACGAAAGCAAGACCTCACGCTGGTAGACATGCAAAACCTGCACTTGTTGGTATGAACGGGAGCAATTGTTTTAATGCTATTGCCTCGCAACGACGAAAATATACATCTCTATTGGTGTGTTAAAGTACAGAAAATAATATTCTACTCTTACTAATATGTTTCCTAAGCGAAAATAATATACAACCCTTACGGATACGTTTCCTAATCGAAAATAATGTACTGCCTTTACGAACGTGTTCATAGTCGAAAATAATATGCTACCATTACGGATATGTTTGCTAGTCGAAAATAATGTATATACTACCCTTATGAATATGTTTCCTAGTCGAAAATAATGTACTACCCTTGCGAACGTGTTTCATAATCGAAAATAATATGCTACCCTTACGAACGTGTTTATAGTCGAAAATAATATGCTACCCTTACGGATATGTTTACTAGTCGAAATTAATATACCACCCTTACGGATATGTTTCCTTTCGAAATTAATATACTACCCTTACGAACGTGCTTCATGGTCGAAAATAGTATACTAGCCTTACGGGTGTGTCAAAGTCTGGAACAACGTAATATCACTATGGATATGTCATAATACAACCCTTTTAAGGATATATTAGAAAGCCCAAAGCAATTCGGCGCCTTTATGAATGTGCTAAAAAGCTCAAAACAGTATTTCACGCTTATGGATGCGTTAAAATGTCGAAAACACTACTACGCCCTTACAGATGTGTTAAAATGGAGTTCTGACAATGTAACATAATAGCGCCATACCGCTCGATTAGTCATGGCATTTAAAGGAAGCTATTGATTCCAATTATTTCACCCAAAATTTAACTATTGTCACGTATAAAAAAGCAAGTACCCAACACACGCTGACACCATGGTACAAGCCGATACCCCATAATTACCCGTTCCAATAAAAGCATGGCACCGCGGTAATGACCTCAAACGTAGAGCCAGGCACCGCGTAATGGCCCCAAACACAAATAAAAAATTTTATGCAAAATAAAGACCCGACCAAATCCTCAAATCCTCGGGGATCCTGCGGCACCCACTATGCTACTTGTGTTACATACACAGTCAGTCGAAAACTGGAAAGTGCATATTTATTGCTCATCGTAAAGACACTTTTAAGCTACTCCTTAATACACATGCACGGTAAAACATATTTGATTATATATACATTTGTGATCATCGCCTTATTTACCTATAATGAGTGAGTCTACTTTAGATGCTGATACGTGGCTTGTTTTTGTCTAGTCAGTTCACGCTCTCTAAAAACAGGATGTTTTTCACAATCTCTAAAACATGATGTTTCCGCATAAATCACGATTGTGCCTTATGTAAAGCGAACACGATTTTCGGTGCAGCAACACGTAGGTAGTGCTCGCGGTCACTATTTTATGATTTGACATTACAATTTAGAATTTGAAAATCCTGCTCAATTGAAAACGAAATTGCAATTATGTTTTTAAAATCATATTCTAGCACACTCAGACAGCGAGGGTGTCATTTGCTGGATGAGAACAAACAAGAAAAATCGGCAAATATACGTGTTTAAAATTGCTTTTATACGTCACGTATCTCACGTTCACTTTTCGGTAAACTGTAAATACTGAAAGCAGAATTCTGACCGCCAATTTTTGTAGGATTCAGTTCGTGGTTTCGACAAAATTTGTGTACACACAGCGCACCTAAAATGTACTCAGACATAATAGTGCGCTATTATGAGAGAAGCGCACGGTAATTGAATTATTACAGATTGCCGCTGCTACAAGGACCAAGCTTCGCATTTTTGCCTCCAATACTTGTCCTAATGAAGTCTCGGTCACTGCAATGTCAACGTACGTAAGCCATTGGTTTTGATGATAATCTGGCATCATTTTACTAATTTTTTAACTGTAATACTAGTCGACCAGTTCCACAGTAGAATGGAACTTGAAGTTTTAATAGTCTGAAAATACGCTGGTCACTTCGCAGAAAACCTGTTTTTTGATAACAGATAATCAGAAATCAGGTGTAAAATAATAGTATATAAATGTAAATGAACTTGGCTTGGTTGGTCACATCTGATGGCAAATTATCGATATTCTGCGAGTGAAATCTGAGAAAGCAAGAATTTCCTGGGCGCCTATAGTACACCTATTACCTGGGACCTACTGGTACTTGTGTGGTTGATATTTTTACACATATTTTGCATGAGTAAACATAAAGTGCGCCACCTACAATCTCTTTATGTAATTAGCGATTGGTGATCACTTACTCTGTATAGCAATCGCCCTTCAACATATAAGAGAACAATTATATACTGTTTTGGGCAGCGCTTCGAAACCGTTAAGAAAAAAATATTGGCCTATTAACGATTACACTTAAAATATTGGCCTACTAACGATTACTCTTAAAACATTAAGTAACTGTTTAACTGTTTAGTGACCGATTGACATTTAAGTATGAATTATTATTACTTGGTCACGGAACGAAAATACACCCGGTTAATTTTTAAAAGCTACACTACACATGTAATGTTTGCGACTCACACATATTATTAATAATATAGCGAAATGTGATAGCGTTACGAACAAATGCAAGTTGACAAGTTGTGAGTTGTGAAAAATAATAATGGTAAAATAGCAAACGGGTGAAATATAATAGAAAGCATAAACCATCCCGTTTTTAACCAGTCTCTCTGCTTTCACGAGCGAATTTTTTTTAATTTGGCGTTGGCTATTGCAATGACTACTTTGTTCTCTAATGTTTTGTACATGGTGTCAGAAGAAGATGGTATGCGGCGCAGCTGAAGTTTACTCATGTATTTAAAAAATGGAAAACTTACAGAAAAACTTGTCTTCTGTAAAATGAAACGAGCTCAAAAATCTTCATTTCCGATTTTTTGAGGTACTATCTTTAAAGTTTTAGAAGCGCCCTGATGCACCAGCTATATATTCAAAAGATATCTTGTTGTCGTTTTGCGCACAGTTTTTTCCAGAAACCATAAATAGAGACTGGGAAAGCATTCTAAATTGATCGCTCGCTGTTTCTAGGAAAAATAATGTCTTTTGAAGAGAGTTATACCGTTGGACGCGCCTAGCGCAGCGATAACGACACATTTCTCTCATCATATTCAGCAGTTCCGAGAAGATATATCCCTAGGTGTTGGCAAGAAACAAATCTAATTGCTGAGTATCTACATACATCATCCAAGACTATATATAATTTATTACAGGTTAGTAAACACGACTGGAAAACCTAAAAGATCTCTAACTGTAGAGATAAAGCTGATTAAATCAGGTTACAGTGGTCGACTGAATAAAAAATCGTTAGTATTAGGCCTAAAATCGCTCAGATTTATAGCCTGCGAACGTCGACAATACCTATGTACACATATATATAGTAACACACATATGATCTGGATTTAATTATTTGTGAGCCTTTCTACTTGTAACGGTTTCAGGTACATAATGTATTTGATTTTAATACTTGGATATCATGATGGGGTAGCTTTGTAGAATTAGTGGAAAGGCACAACATTACTGTTGCGTAACTTGCACAAAATGCAATCCAAAAATGAAATGAAATTTTCATAATTTTGACAAAGTAAGCTTCCTGCATGATGCTTGTTGACGATGTTCTTATACCATTATAATACTCGTTAAACACGTTGGTTTCATTGTTTTATTATCCACCTTTGTATTACCTGCATTAGAAGAGAGGTTTCATGAAATGCAGTCCTATTCGAAAAAGCCATGGCTACGTTTTAATGAATCACGTCAAAGTTTTCCCTAATTTCGAAAACGTGTTTCATCACAGTTTATCTTAAAAACCACGAAGTCGTGCACGTTATGCTGGCGGTTGGCCTAGTGTTACAATATTACCCGAAAATTGATACACCGATCACATATACGTTTGAAGGAAATGTTTTAACTTTTGATGAACTTCGTAACCTTTGTCATCGCAATAGCTTTACATTAAAAACTCCGAAATTTGCGACGATTCATGGATTCCGAAAGGCTACAATAACGGTTGCAAAAGGAATATGCTGTGATAAATAGGTTTGCGTGAACTGTGTCATTGTTCTCAGCGACCTCTTAAGCCTGCGTAGTGACCATTATAATACCAATGCTTTATAACGATTATTTAAAGCATGATTATATAAAGAATTTTAAAACATTATTTTGTGGTCCAATCTCTTCTTATTCATAAATTAGGGAATTTTGTAGATCTATCATACTTAACAAGCAGATACACAATATCTCTTGATACAAAGCATTTATTATGAGATATAAATGGAAACATGTTCTGCTAAGTCATAAATTTGGATGGAGTATATACCCCTTTATACGTCCTACCATATCCATGGGTGCATTTTATGGATGAATCCGATATGTATGCCCAAGGCTATTGGATTGGCTTTGAAATGCTCGTAATATCTATATTCGGTCAAAGATATCCAGAAACTGCTTCTGACGAACTGATGAGCGAACGCGTAAAAATTTTAAAAATTTACTACAAGCAAGCAATAACTGATTGCTTTACTTTCACCCCAGCGCAATTTAAAAACTATAACAATGTTAAACTTAGAGGATTAGTCGAGTTTTACATCTTTGCATGTGATTCCAAATGTCAAATAAGTCGTAATCGTTCAAGGATTGTTTTGAGTCATGACAAAACCTGTGGCACTGCCAGATTTTTTCATTCAAATTCCTCGTAATAAATTGCTTTACAAGTGTAACCAATTTTTCAAACTTTACTAAATTTTTGTCTTTATTGACGTTGCAGATTTATCAAGGCCGAATGGAACGCAGTACGTCAATTCGACGCAAGACGAAATATGGATGTCACGAATGACGTTGGTAAGGAAAACTGTCTTCACATTTTTAGAACTGTGCTTTGTTTCCAGTTTGTTTTTGAATCAGAAATTATTTTGCGTGAGAGATCGATAAAGTCCTTACCGTAAACTTCATTGAACTTAATTTTAACTGTCAGCTAGTTTTGGCTATCTTTCACAGTAGAAGCATATGATGTTATGAAATATCCCACCGTTACAAATGCAGCGTTTATAAGAAGCAGTGTTCAGTCACCGCACATTGTAGTAAAACATTTGAAAAGGCTGGTACAGGAACTGCGGTCACTTATGGAAATACACCACTTTTACGAAAAATGTTTGATATCATAGCATCCACATAAGCATTTAAATATTCATGGATCAGTTGTGGCCACAAAATTTCTTGACACATTTTTCCCGATATATGGTTGTTCGGGTCTTTACTGTGTTTGTTGACATGATGATAAGTTAACGGATCTGTTTTGGTGACCATATAAAATTTTGCATGTGTTTTGTTTCAGAATGAACAGTTTTCCTTTTTTAACCGTATGAACTGAAATAATTATAAAACAAGTACCCAAAATTTTGGTAGAATCGGTAAAATTATTAACTATAGCAAGAATCATTTGCAGAATTTGCTTTTATTCATTTCCTTACAAATTTTCTGTTGTCCGATAAAACTAAATGCTGCGCTGAGAACGTTGGGTTAGCAACGTCACTTAATTTATATATGTCAGCGATACTCGTCTAAGACTGGGAAATTCAGTGGAGTGTTGTATGCAATTATCGACAAGCACGAAAATTGTCGAACAATTTATTGCCTGTTTTTCGCTATCAGTATTTGGTATGGAAGCAGACAGTAACATAATTTAATTTTCTTGAATATAGATCGATCTATATATTCAATGAAAGTTAACCGACAAAATGTGTAGATGTAATTTAGCATTTTAAATATGGGGTTTGGCTGGGTAATTCCGCTATAAAGGGTGGAACAATAATTACTAAGTCAACAAACACTGCGTATTTCAACATCGGACACATGTGCCGTATACATTTTAACTGAAACACTACTCTCCAAATAATATTCGATAACAGCAAAATTACAATAAATTTCCCAAACTGATAGGCTCTCCCTAGCTTAGAGCTTGTTGCTTATTTATTTTGCAAGCTTTCTATCTAATGGTATATGTGCTATGAATGTTTGAATAAAATTCTACAAACCAAACCCATTTTATAAATAACAGTAACTCAACCGACAAGGTGTTTGTTCAAAATATGAGGTTTCGACAACGTTATGGTTTCACGAAGTGCTTATTCTATTTATATTATTACTACAAGTAATTTGATTTACGTCACGAACCTTGCAAAAATTTTAACACCGTATGTTTGCCCCTTAATAGGTTTTAGACGATAATCTTAATCTGAGCTGATTTTGGCCCGAAATATGGGTTTTGTTAAACCCCTACTTACAAACAAAAAGTGATGCAGGCAAATAATTTTCTCTGCATGTGCCATTCCATTATCGCATTGAGTGGTAAAGATTTAGGGAATTTCGACTGTCGGTTCTCAAAATGATAGGTGTTGCAATATACGTTACGTTTTTTTGCTCTTTATTGCAGTTAGGAGATAGGATAATCTATTTTAGATTAAATTTATTCAGTAAAAATGAAAAACTACATTTTGGTAAATTTATGTTGTTTGGTAAATGTTATTTGTGAGTTACTGCATGTAGTCCATGGAGATTTTCAGGATACACCCTACTATGCTATATAGTGCCCACATTAATATTTCCCGTAAAGCTCAAAAAAGATCACGGTTTTATTGCTGAATTAATGTCAGACTACATCTAAGGCAAACACTCGACGGTAATAAATCGTGTATATACGGGGCCTACTTCGTCATTTCACTAACCACCTGAAATAGGAAAGAATTTTACCGGTAAGGTCTGTATTTTGAAGTCTATGCATCCCACCGGCTTCTAATTCAGCTGCAAGCCTAACGACCTAAATAGCTTGATCAACCTTAATGGAAGTTCTTCAGAATGGACGTTAAAATATAAATAAAATCTAGGTAGCTTTAAAACCACAAGGTAAAATTGTTACGAATATACACTCTTTACCGAAGTCCTAAACCGACAGACAGCATTTACCAGTGGTTTTGCATTTAGTTAACTGATAGATACATATTATCTATTACACGATATTTTAAATATGTTAACAGTCATTTTATTTTTGTCCTCAATCAGTTGTTTATTTCTGATTACAGGGAACCAGCTGGTTAATATTAATGGTTTCGTGCATTAAGTGATACATTTGTCACAACATACATTGCCTAGTGAGTTTCCTGCGCGGCTCGCGTTTGTACATGCGCTGTTATTCGTTGTATATATGGAACTAGGCAAAAGTTACTAATTAATATGGTATCCAGCAAACAAATTTCGGAACCAAATGATTTAGGTTCGGTGCAAATTTGCTGCAAAACAGTTTTCAAGATAGCACAAAATGTACTTTCATTTAAGAAGGAATGGGTTAATATTAAGTAGTATTTATAGGCCACTTTTGTTCAGCTTTAGAACAACAATTTTATGTTATATATACTTATTTTAGGTACAAGGCGGTCTAATTACAGCTTCGGTACTTCAAATGGTGATCGGCGCTTCCGGATTGGTCGGGTTACTAACGCGATATGTTGGCCCTCTAACGATCGCTCCACTTATGTTACTATTGGAGCTATCACTGGTTCGCGTAATCGTCGGCTACGTATCACAGCATTGGATTTCAATAGTGTACGGTCTTTTAGGAGCAACCATAGCCACAAGGCTGCAGTGTTATACTGAACTTACAGGTGGATCTTATGGGTTCCAAAAGCGATACGTCGTGCACCATATGGTATTATATCTTTGACTGGTTAGGCTGTTCAGTTGTACTCCAATAGCGTTAGCTTCAATAAACATCTTCAATAAACTCTCTTTTGGGGGTTAAGTATTCTAGTCACCGCAAGTGGGTTATAATTTATTGAACCAATATATATTACCTTAACGATTAAATGTTACCTATTTCTCGCGTGTTTCTTTGTGTTATTTTTTCGGGTTCCAATTAGGCACCTTTCGAACTATTAAATTTGGTAGCCTTGTATTGTATGGCATGCGATATGTTGTATTGTTATGTACGATTCACTGAAGGGAAGCACGGTTACATATAATTAGGTATACGTACAAACTAGCACATTCAGTTGTTGACTCGAGCTCCTTCGTCAAATCTAAGTCGGGTCATCACAAATTTGAAAAATATAAATTGTCAGAAAAATTATTGATCAAGGTTCGGTTAGCGTTCTTAGTATAGCTTCCACTTAGGGCGCTTAGGGAAATACGGTGAAAATTTCTATTTTATCTGCCGCTGTCGTTGATATCTTCGGATGGATGGGTTTCGATAAAATTTTTTGTTCGACAATAAAAGTGGTGACGACGTGCCCTTTAGTTGCACAGCTCTGATCTCATCTTTCCGATCAAGATGGTAAAAACAAGTTTTCAAGTGTTCTTTGCCAAATCTGGCCATACGGTTCAAAGTCAAAGGTTTCGCAACACATTTCTGCATGCAGCATCAGTTCAACGTCATCTACAAATTTGCCGACCTCGAGTTTTTATGGGACCACTTTCTGGTGTGGTTATCACTGTGAACCGGAATGTGGTTCGTCGAGCTTTGCCAGAAACAGCGATTGTTCAAATTTCGGCACGTTGTTGTGTGGTTATACCTTACATTGATCGCCTATTAGGTTATCAAGCACACTGGATACGATGATTCTGCTGTCTGAGTCGAACTGGGCTATATTATACCTTGTCACTGGGTTTCAAGGCTTTTACGGTATACCAACCCGATTTAAAAATGTAGTGCGTTTTCATTTGTTTGGTTATGAGTTGCGTGTATAGTATTAAGAATGGTCTGTATATAGGGTTTCTGAAGGTTGAATCAACGATTGTGTAACTTAGGGTCCAGTGTGCTTATTTAATGACTACACAGGCTTAGGGTCAATGAAACATTGTTTGTCCTCAATTGTTTGGCTTGGTTTGCGGACATCGCATCAGGAATTGTTTATTTAGGCTTTTCAGAAGGCTGAATATGACGGCTTGGTTATCTAAAGTACAGCACGAGTATCTCATATCTTTTCAGACGTTTTCATTTGTGTTTTGATTCAATGAACCCGATTTCCAGAATATAGTCGGTTTTCAGCAGTTTAGTTATGTATTACGTACAGAGCACCAAGAATGGTTTTTATATAAGTTTGTGGTGCACATGATTGTATGGTTATCTAGAGTCCTGCACAAATGCTTGATTGGTGTATTTTCAGTTGTTTTCGTCAAGTTTAGGGTCGACGAGGTTTTGGGTTTTTCAGTGGGTTCATGAGGGTGGTATATCATTAAACACAGCCATTTACAGGTGATTACACATATGTATACCTTAAAAATAAAACTACGCTCGCTCTTCGCATGCAAGATGCTAGTTATATACTACATATACAATATATATGTATATGCTATACATATACTGTATAGTATATACAATAATTTATGATATAAACATATATATGTAATAATTATATACACAGAAAATTCTTATTCTTAACTTATTTAGTATTCTATACGTTTAAAAGAAATATACCTTAATTATGCTTAATTTGAGACATAATTACGCTTATTGCAAACCTTTAGCAAAATTTGATACTTAATATTAAGCTTTATTAATGATAACTAACATTTGGGCATAAGTAGTTTTTAATCTTTGTTGAAAAAACAACGCTTAAAAATTTCCTTTGTATTCAGCAATATTACGCTTAAAATTTTTAATCTTAACTCTTTTAAATTTTAATCTTAAGTTATGCTTAACATTTTGGTCTTCCTTTAACGTAATTATACTGAAAAATTAGCGTAGATATACTAATAGAGTGGCGTAAATCCTACTTAATATTTAGTGACTGATAAGGGCTACAAGATATTTAGTATAGTTATCTTGGAAAAATAGCAAAATATTCTGTATATTCAGTATAACCTTTTTGGGTGTAATATAATTATTGTAATATGTAATTATATGCCACCATTACATTATGTAATTATAAATGTATTAAATAATATGCAGTAACAGGGAACTATTACAATTGTAATATAAAGCTATTTGAAATATATAAAAATATAACAAAATATCAATATAATTTGCTTTTCGGTTGAAGACGTACTTTGTTCGAATTTATCTGCGTTTAAGATTTACAAGCTATGTAGGGCTAAGATTAAATACACATGCGCTTTGGCATACATGTTTGCAGTCGTAACTCAGTGCAAATTCAGTAGAAAATATTGCCAAAAATAAAATACAGAATAACCAAATCCCGCGGCTGCTAAAACGGCTAGACCGGTAAGGATTCTACCCCTGCTGCGACATATGCAATTCATGATGGCGAGATCCAATGTTTTGAAATTACTTCTTTTTATAAGACAGCTATGGATCGATGTTCCATTAATTAAAGCAAGTACGATGCTATGTCGTGTTGTCATACCTAATGAGCAGATCCGATTTAATTTGTGGTCACAGAAACGTTACATGCTATCCGATCTGACCAAATTCTGCGCCTTTGTATACCATGTGTATGTGTGTCAGAGATGGAAACAGGTTGCCGGGTCACTGGTCTATAAAATCATGTATTTCCACGGGTCAGTGCGAGGCACGGGAGTATGGCCCATGAGAGGGTCAGCACGGGTCACCAAAATACCAACTGTTTGAATGAGGAGATATTGTTTTTACACGATAAGAGTCGACGAGCAATGTTCAAATTTTCATTAACTAATATTTTCCCATACTTTGCAATTCTATTAAATTATAACCCAATTGCAACAATGCAGCAATTTGCGTTGTTATCGGAAAATATTTTATAATACATCTATTTATCGGTTTGGTATTAACTGCTCAAAAGAAAATGTTGAATTTGCTCAAAAATAGAAATTTCACTTTAGGTAATTAAATGCTCAAATTTTAACTACAGTAACCTGTAACTAAGCTATAGCAAAAAATGTCAAATGACTTACTAAATCAATTACGACACAATCCAAGTCCCATTTTCTTCGGACGGCCGGGATTTCTCTTCTGATTCATTGAGGGCGGTAGAACAAGGCCTTGATACCGAATAAGGACAGCAGTTATATGCTTACAGGAATACTGCTTAAGCCCGTTATGGCAGATGTAATCACCGTAAATTTTGAGCAATTCATCATTTTCACATAAAATTAATAGTTTTGAACAAATTCACCCCGTAATGGAGATGTATTACAATTTTGTACAGTTCATCATTACATCCTTCTCTATTTGGTTTTGAGCAAATTCAATATATAATTTTGAGCAGTTAATATTTTCTCTATTTATCGGGAGTACTGAATATTTTATTGGTGAGTTGTCATCGTTCAACACATCAATATTGCCTCTGTTCACAGGCTGTAAACCGAAGAAGCTGAAAAGGCAATTTTTTTCTCCAACAAAGTCTTATTAATATAGCAGTTATTATACATTTTATTTTATGTACTTCTAATATTTTATGCCTAATCAAATTTTGGTGTGTGTTACTAGTACGATTGTGCGGTGGTTTCTCTTTTTGTTGGGAGTAACTTCCTCCTCAAAGACTTCCGTTTGATTTAGTCAATTATCTATGTTAGGTACATTTATATGAAGTTCATAACGAAATTTCCCTGTATTTTACATCAATATCCTCAGTGACTTTTGTTGGATTTAGTCAATTATCTATGTTAGGTACATTTATATGAAGTTCATAACGAAATTTCTCTGTATTTTACATCAATATCCTCAGTGACTTTTGTTAGATTTAGTCAATTATCTATGTTAGGTACATTTATATGAAGTTCATAGCGAAATTTCCCTGTATTTTACATCAATATCCTCAGTGACTTTTGTTGGATTTAGTCAATTATCTATGTTAGGTACATTTATATGAAGTTCATAACGAAATTTCCCTGTATTTTACATCAATATCCTCAGTGACTTTTGTTGGATTTAGTCAATTATCTATGTTAGGTTTATTTATATGAAGTTCATAACGAAATTTTTCTGAATTTTACATGAATATCCTCAGTGACTTCCGTTGGATTTAGTCAGTTGTCTATGTTAGGTCCATTTATACGAAGTTCATAACGGAATTTCCCTGAATTGCACATGAATATCCTCAGTGACTTTTGTTGGATTTAGTCAATTATCTATGTTAGGTACATTTATATGAAGTTCATAACGAAATTTCCCTGTATTTTACATCAATATCCTCAGTGACTTTTGTTGGATTTAGTCAATTATCTATGTTAGGTACATTTATATGAAGTTCATAACGAAATTTCCCTGTATTTTACATCAATATCCTCAGTGACTTTTGTTGGATTTAGTCAATTATCTATGTTAGGTACATTTATATGAAGTTCATAACGAAATTTCCCTGTATTTTACATCAATATCCTCAGTGACTTTTGTTGGATTTAGTCAATTATCTATGTTAGGTACATTTATATGAAGTTCATAACGAAATTTCCCTGTATTTTACATCAATATCCTCAGTGACTTTTGTTGGATTTAGTCAATTATCTATGTTAGGTCTATTTATATGAAGTTCATAACGAAATTTTTCTGAATTTTACATGAATATCCTCAGTGACTTCCGTTGGATTTAGTCAGTTGTCTATGTTAGGTCCATTTATACGAAGTTCATAACGGAATTTCCCTGAATTTCACATGAATATCCTCAGTGACTTCCGTTGGATTTAGTCAATTATCTATGTTAGGTCCATTTATATAAAGTTCCTAATGGAATTTCCCTGAATTTTACATAAATAACTAGGATATCGGGCTATTTATTCGGCTCAACCTATTACAACAGCAACAGCACGTTTATTGGAAAAATTAAATTATATTACTTGTGTAGACTACATAAACTATCTCGAAATTGCCATTAAAATAGTAAAACTAGAAAGTGTACCAAATCAACTTATACGTAGCTCCAGTTGTATGTCGTAACGCAAGAATCTATTTCAATTTACTAGGTTGTGTAAAGCACTGTATTTTCGCGGGTTTGACTCGCGTTTCAAGGGTTTATTCAGTACTAATTCTTGTACAAATTCCAAGGATCTACAGTTTTTTTGCAGCGAAACTGCAGCTGAATTATCTGACATTGAACCGAGATTTTCTGAGCTTTATGATGCGATCTCTAGCGTCTATATTTGTGCTTAAACTTATTGCGAGACATCGATTATTTATGTCTCATCGGTGTATTCATATATACATTGTTTGATTATGTCTTGTGTGCAATTTGTGGTCAACCTTATGTACGGCCATACGATCAGCCTAATTAACAACCTTTGTAGCCTACGCCTATGGAGTAGGAAAAGGCTTGAATCAATCAATACTTTAAAGTGCATCCATCATATGCTATAAAAGCATTATCGCACTGTCCACGACTCTGCTTGTCACCTTGTTTCTACTGATGTTCACATTTATGAATCATTCGTCTGGAATATAGTCCGAACTCACTCGAACTGTCAAGCATGGTGTAGTCACTTGGCCATGGTATTATAGCCTTGATCGAACGTATGAACCCTCCCGTTCTCATTAGTTACAATGAACTGGTTGCCCTAGTTTGCTTTCGCAACCGTGAATACATGGTTTTACGACTGAACACGGACGCTATTATTGCAGCGTTTACGTTATAAAGGACCCCCATGTGAAAGTTTTGTCCACCCTGGGTGTCTGTGTCACCATCAATTATATGGTGTCTTGGACACCATGGTGTTTATGATGGTATTTTCAGATAGTATACATAGGCAGTGTACCGTCGGTGATAGTATGGTGTAGACTACACCATAAATTTTATATGGTGTTAGCTACACCATCCTGTTATTTACACGCAATATATAATAGGTTTGTGTATGGTGGTCTTGACACCATCAGTAAAAAACAATAGGTAGATTAAGACACTATAGCTACATTAATGTTGTCTCATACACCATCTTTTGCATTACATAGTGTGGGTATATACCGTATACTACTGGATGGTGTGGTTTAGACCATAGGGGGATAAGACTTTCACGGGGGGGTCCTTTATATCGTAAACGTCGCATAAGGAAGTTGTAAACTTCTTTAATCCGATGTTTATAGTTTTCGACAAGCTGAAGTTTGCCAATCGCCGACCACACAGAATGTTCGCCCGGCTTTCTATTTGCTGCGAAATTTCTTCCCCAAAACAGGAAGATCCGCCAGTTTTAACTACTACGAAGTCAAAGTTTCTTGATGCCATTGACGATAAGTGGTGGAGCAACTTCGCAGTTCTGCATATAGCTGCTACTTTTCTAGATCTGTCTATGCTAAATTTTGGAATGGTTGATGTTGCCGCAGACAGAGAGCAGTTTAAGGTGCAAGCGAAGAATGTGCTAAAAATTTATGTGGAGTAGTATATGAAACATCACAGTGCAGCTTTAGAAGAAGAATTTAGTCTGACTCTCAATAAAGCCGCAGCTATTCCTGGAGACATCTTATCTTGCTTTACAGCTGAGCCTTGAACCACTGTTACTAATTGTCGACGATAGAGTAATGTTTCTGCCGGTCTGTATGGAGCACTGCGGCTCTACCTATCAACTCCAGCCCCTCCATTGCCATTCGACCGTTTACAGTGGTGGTGTTTTATGCGTCAAAAACTACCAGCACTGAGTGCAGCTGCACGATCTATCTATGTCATTCAGGTATTTTCGTCTGAGCCCGAATGTCGCTTCAGCGCTTTTAATGCACCTAACATTAATGAACCTCGCAGGGCTCTATGGACCCAGATGCTGTTCAGTCTCTGAGCGCTTGCCTTGAGCATTACAAAATGTTGGACAATGTAATTGACTTAAAATGAACCGTGATATAAGAAATTTGTATTATTTGTAAATGTGATAAAGAAGGGAATTTGTTTATACGTATATTTTAAGATAATGGAACATAATATTTCGGGAAGTTTCGTTTAGGTAGATAGAAAAACTGTGTCTCTATACGTTTAGTGCTTAGGCTTAAAAGATTTAATGTTGGTATGATAGTAATAGGACGCCTTGATTCTTACTTGCCATACATAATTATGTATTATATACACATTTGCGCCAGTGGGTCACGCTTCACTCGGGTCACAAGTGACTATCTTGGCTTGTCACGGTTCACATGTGGTTACCCGTTTTGACCTCTGATGTGTATGTATGTTTTCACATTTAAGATATTATTTTCTACTGTGCATCGGAAATCCTGAAGCTTCATTAGCTTAGTTATATAGGAGCAGTTATCTGCTGGTTTTATTCGCAGAAACCTTGATCTCGCCCAAGCAATGGCTTCATGTGAGTCTTTAAAGCAGAGATACAGTGATGCAATTGTATAGATACTACTGTGATTGCAGTGGTGACCATCTACGTAATTTTTATTTTCATCGCTGTGTTTAGGCTGGTTGTGCAACTAATTGCATACGCAATATTTATGGGCCATCTTCAAGTCCCTCTTCCATCTCTAAGCCTAACGATGCCAACTGGCGAACATAACAACTATTTGAAGCGGTGTTCGTGCAAGCTGAAAAGATGGAAAATATTTTCAATGTTTCCAGTAAGTTTCGTAATACTGTGTCTACGTCGTTGGCTTATATCAAAGTATAAAATGTCTTGTTTACTATGGAATACATAGGTACTGTTTTGCGGAGAATGTAGGCGTGTTGCAACATTTACGTTAGACAACGAATTGTTCCATTTATAATTATTTGTGTGACCGCTACGGCAGTAATCATTTTTAAACTGTTCATGATAAATCCGTTAACAAATCGTAGAAAAAATATGCCAAATTTTAAATGTAACATGTTACTAACAAAATACATCAAAATTTATTTGATATTATACTGGGTCGAAATAGTCAAGCAAATAATTTAATAATTTTTCCGCTCCAATTTTTATGAAAAACTGTTATTTAAAGGGTATAGTTTGTTTCGTTAATTTAAAACATATGGACGGAATTTTTATAAGACGATGTAAAACAGTGTTGGCGCCATTGTTCATTTTTCATTTATTCTTTGGTACACCATAGTACTCATCGGATCGTTAAGAAGGTACTACTGTATTGATTTTCTCTCCAAAAGATGTTAATCTCCGTAAAATTGCGAGAAAAATCTGGCTAGTTTTAATTCAAGTAGTTCCTGTTAGCGATCTATAATAATTTTGTGTGATGAGTAAAGCAACGCAGTACTATAAAGTAAACGAAGAACTGAGGCATTTGTTTAATATGCATGAGTTCATACACGTCCAGAAGCATTGGTTTTATGATGCACATTAACATTAGATGCTGTTTTCATTCGTAAACACGAGAAATTAAAAGTGAAAGGTTAGGAGGTATCATCAAGCTAAAGTATTAATATCACTGTAATTAATAAAGTGTAAGCCGATCCTCTATTAAAATTGCTTTTGGGTACTAATTTAATACAGTAAAAGCGGCTTGATATTCACTAACCTCGTTCTGCAAGCAAACTTCCGCCAACATCCTACAGGAAGTGATAAAATACATTATCTTAATACTCTGTCTTAATCATACGGCCGGAGACGTGTAGTAGCCTACGCCAGATCACAGTCTATCAATTGCTATTTTCGGACAAAAATGCTAAAACAAAATTGTCAATTTTCTCAATATAATGTTGCCTCTCTTTCGTCATGTTTCTGCAACGAATTGCTGTATCTGTCGTACAGTTAGCCGTGCTTTTCATTGAATATAAGCCCAACATTCAGTTCTTTTGCTGCCCATCAAGAACGCATTCAAATACTGTTGTCGCTTAGCAACATTGTTGGTTTACGGCACGTATACTCTGTTTACTCGTGTGTATGCAGCTGATATAAATATACATAGTGTTTCAGTATTTGATGGCTATTTCCTCAACATGGATACTGGCAGTGATTCTAACTGAAAGTGGCGCATTTAACACAACTAGTGACATTTCGGCAAGAACTGATGTTGCCGAAAGCCGAATATACAATGCTACATGGATACGTTTTCCGTATCCCTGTAAGCATTTCTGTAATTATGTAAATTATATTATTTGAGTAAGTCATGGTATGGATTTTTATTTAGGCAGACAAATGAAGAATCCCGCTAGGTCTGCATAACAATAATATGTGTTTCGCCATAATAAACGAAGCAGCTGAAGAAAATTTATCTTGAACTTATCACGGGCCGCCAACATTCTCGTTGCCTGAAAAAATTCAACGGTCTATATGGACGCGATTTTTTTTCTTTTAAGTACATTTTATTGAATTAGATAGTGTCCGTCGAAATTTCAACGCGTTTATAATATGTCGAACTATACCGGAAATTATATACTTCATCATATTGTTTAGTCAATAATTTTAGTATGATCATTTTGTATTAAATTGTTTCAAGGGCCCACATCATTTTTCGATTTTTGTTTGCCGCAATCATCGTATCCTGCAAAAGCTTTTGTATTGCGAAAAATTGCTTACAAGCTTTCCTGCGTATACTTAGATGAGAAACTCGTAGTTTATGAAGATTATGTTAATCGTGCGTTGTTATGAAAATAGCCGATAATCTGTTCTACGTTTCGTCTCTTGCATCATCTTGTAACTTAGTGTCCGTCGAAATTTCAACGCGTTTATAATATTTCGAACTATACCGGAAATTATATACTTCATCATATTGTTTAGTCAATAATTTTAGTATGATCATTTTGTATTAAATTGTTTCAAGGGCCCACATCATTTTTCGATTTTTGTTTGCCGCAATCATCGTATCCTGCAAAAGCTTTTGTATTGCGAAAAATTGCTTACAAGCTTTCCTGCGTATACTTAGATGAGAAACTCGTAGTTTATGAAGATTATGTTAATCGTGCGTTGTTATGAAAATAGCCGATAATTTGTTCTACGTTTCGTCTCTTGCATCATCTTGTAACTTAGCGTACCATTGAAAAAAATTATAAATTATTTAGAGATACGTTATAAAAATTGTTGCAGAGCTTTATGCTATTTTAGCTTGTATATATTGCATATATGACGCACAAATAATAAATCAGTATTATTTACTCGGTTAAAATCAAACCATATAATGGTGCTCTGTTTGGTTTTGGATTAACTTATATCAATGCATATACTATACCTGTTAGACGTATATGCAGTATAGTTAACAGCCGCTATAGCAGCTATAGACTTATAGCTAACTTATAGCGGTATAGATATAGATGAGTTAATTGCTGAAATGCATTGTTGTAACGGGTAATAATTTGCAGGTCAGTGGGGTTTGCCCCGAGTGAATTTGGCAGTATTTATTGGAATGAGCGCTGCGACTGTTTGTTCAATAGTTGAATCGCTCGGTGACTACGCAGCTTGTGCGCGTGTGTGTGGCTGTCGTCCTGAGCTTCCTCCACATGCCGTGAATAGGGGTATATTTATCGAAGGATTTTGCTGCTTTGTCGGCGGATGGCTGGGTGGATCTACAAGTGTTACGACTTATTCGGAAAACATTGGTGTTATTGGCATTACAAAGGTATGATATTCTCGATTGTACTGTTATATGAATGTTGCGAGACATAAAAAAGACATATAAATGTCAATTTCGCCCGTATTCTTATGGTTAAGAAATTCGAAGTCATGTTACTAAATCTGATTTTGTCCAAAAATAGTTAATGCGTTTTAACTTCGGTCGCTTTTACCGGAATTCTTATTTACATAATTTGATAGATATTTGGCTGACTCTGCAGCGTTTGGTAAAACATCCAATTATACTGTATTATGCATGCCATTGTTGGCTCAAAATTTTACTCTGTTAGCCTTATATATACTTACGGTTTGTGGTTTTGCTCTGTTGGCATATGCTTAATAGCGAAATATATACGAAAATGATCACATCAGCTTTATTGTGTGCGAGTGCGCTCGAAGCTTATAGCATATTCCGAATAAAAAGTGTCATCAGCGGAATACCTCAGAATTCAGACATAAAAATCGCATGACGGATTAATATCGCACTGTGGAAATCATTAAGGAAGAACACTTAAGGAAGAAAAGATTTAAAAAACAACAGTTTATTATCTGAATATTGAGTAATCAATTGCTGCGAAACAACGAGGAATTATACTGAAAATTCTATATTATCTTGTTCCATCACACCTTACATACAACATTTCGTATTTTTATACAAATGAAAGCTAAGGCTATTAGAAGGCGCATTACAAAACTTAGCAATAATATGGGAATAAGAAAGTTTCTATCGGTTCCGCAATAACTAAAGCAACTCGCATCGGTGGCCAAATAATTACAGTGAACGATTCCACTCTTGCGATACGGTACTTTTGTGTCATAGGTGTTTTGTTGCGGTTACTGTTATTATAAGCATGGTTCCCAAAAATATTTTATTTTTTATTTTTTTCTTTACCTGTGGTGGCTGGTGGTTCAAGCAGTGATAATTAGTCCTTGCTCGTTGTCCCATTTTTAGTTTACAATTTTGTCCAAACCAAAAGTTATAATCAACATTACTGCAGGCATGTTCGTTAACAAAAACAAAGGATTTTGGCTACCATGAAATTATCTATACTTTTTACGACACACCAATGCAGTGTTAGGTCCTAAAATGAATTCCAATCAGTACTATGAAACTATATAATGAGAACGTAATGCAAAATGATTTCGAAGAACCGCCAGTGAGTTTATTGTCAGTTATTCACAGACTTATTCCAGGCAACATGCTATATAATCTTTTAGGTTGCCAGTAGGACAACAATGATTGTGGCAGGTTTCATTTTGATATTCCTTGGACTTTTTACAAAATTTGGCGCAATTTTGTCTACTATTCCTGGACCCTTAGTCGGTAATTTTTATCTCGTTATTGATCATTGTTTATCTGATTATTTATTTTAAGAGAACATCGCGTGTTTTAATTAATGTTGAAAAGTACAGTATGATATCTATTTTAGTTTTATACAGCTAAAACAGTTGTGTGCAAAACAAAGTGTCGCATTTTACTAAGAATCGCAATGTTTTTATCAACGTGTCAGATGATATATGTAACGTGTTCATATTGGATTTTGGAAAGCTTCACGCCGAAACAAAACTTTCACAATATAATAATCATCAATTTGATGCATTACTGACACGTAGAGACAAATAACTAAATTATTTTATACATAACGTACTAACAGTTATATAACCCAGTATTATAGTAATCACATAATTATCGCGATTAAGTTTCCAATTATAACGAATTTTCCAAATTAAGTTTCTTTATTTAAGTACTAAGCGTCAGTAAGCGATAGATTGTCAATAATTGTCGTCAGACAAACCATGTTTAGTACACATTCTTTACCTAACCACTAGGTTACGTGCATCCACCATAAAACCCAGTATTTAAAAGAAAACATTACATCAACTTTACATTAATTTGCCCTAATAATTTCATATGGAGTATATAATGAGACCATCCCTGTCAACATTGGCTGAGTTTCACAAGGTAGACATAAAACTTGGTTTTACTTATTTCAGTTCGTGAATAGAAATACCAAAGCCTTACTCGATACCATGTCGGTTTTGGATTCCGCTACAAATTTAAGTTGTCGTAGTGAAAATGATCAAAGGTTGTTATTTTCTGAACTTTGGGTTAAAACATACTTTTCACTTTAAGCAGTTCGTTCCGCTGCCAAAATATTGATATTTAATAGTATTGATCCATGTATACAATATCTATTAATTGATTGATTAAGGTAAATTGAATTAAGATTGAATAAATCATTTTTGCTACTTTTTGTTGGTGGGAATAAAAACATAATATTAGCTGTGAGATAAAAAACTGAAGTTCGCTGAAAGTTGGGACTAAACTTTGGTGAGGACAGAAAAAATATTACAAACAATGTTAATAAAACAACGTTAGGTCTTCGGTATCTTATGATATTGAAAATTGACGATTTTACCGCACGTGCAATTTGAAGCAAGCTAGATATCATGGTATAAATTTGTAGAAGTGTATGACACTCGGTCATACTTTTGTACTATAGCTTATTCCATGATATGATGGTATTTCGGGTAAACATCAAAGCTAGAAGAGTACCCCTGAGGTTTTATTCGGTGCGGTGGGGTGGGGTATCGCCTAAGACATAAGTCACTTAGCTATGTGCCAGCTATCAATGTATCAACAAACAATGCGGCTTCGCCGAAAGACGATCACATCAAGATAACCTTAAGTACACGTGTTTGACTGAGTGTCGTACTCTTATGAAACAGTCACCAAGACTAAGTATAAGTGTTTGTGTATAAGTAATACACAAAATCCGAAATGAAATAATTAACAAATTTCGCTTTGAAAAATGATTCATCACCACTTTTGTCATGGGGATGGAATTTCAATTCCCCTATCCACCCCATCCCACGAAAATTTTCGTGGGGATCCCGATGGAGATTTCAATCTATCCCCGCCGCTATATGAATGAAGCCTCATTCCAGAGGCTTACCATTTAATAAACCGCTGCAGTGTTTTGGAATTTGGCATTAATTAGTAATGTATTGACTACTTTATTAGGCTGCTTCTTTGCAAATTAACGTCTGCGTTGGTCCACGGTGGACAATGTTCACAACCAACATTTTGCCGGTCACCCTATCGCCATAGGAGTCGCGCCCGATAACTAGGCAGACGCCAGCCACGGGCCCCGGGCTTTTCCTCAAATGCTGCAACAAATCTACGAGTACATAAGTACCGGTGGCTACATACTTAATCTCGCTAGCGCAGATAGACTGTGACTTGAATACTGGGTTTCTCCAGGATTTTATCTACAACTGGTACAAAACACCACAGTTATTTATGTGCTGCTAATCAGCTAATCTGCATATCTGATACGGAAACACTCAAATCGAGTTTGTTTTGTGCACTTTATCAATGCTTCATCCCCGTCGCTGTCTGCAACTGCAAGGTCATTGTTGGTAAGATAAGTCTCGATTTCGTCGCGGCAGCATCGAGACCGAGAAACGTAATAGTATCTCGGATGTAACAACCGGAGCAGAAGCGTCGACAGGGTGGGGTGGAGGGCCCGCGGCTGCTGTAAGTCCAGCTATCGGAAGGGACCCCTTATGCGATGGGGATATTGGATGTCCTGATATTAGGTAAATTAATTAATTTGCAATTAAATCACATAAATTTTATTAAAAAAATTTATCTGAGCTTAATTTAGAATAGAATAAATTTAAAGTAATTAGGCAAAACTCTTAAGCTTCTGAAAATACTATCAGAACATCTGATAGTGAGCACACCGTGAACAATTGCAGACCGAATATTTTAAAATTGCATAAAAATATTAGTGTACAGCTGAAATCGTTAAACGAACATTTCTGAAAAAAAGTTCCCACATGGCGTTGGGATCCTTACGACAAAAAATTTTGACCCCACCTCACCCCATCCCCATGACAAGCCTGTTCATTACTTCCTGTTGGCTAAAAACAGATGCACATTAGAGGTGAGAACGGGCCTAAGTTTTCAGCGGCCCGGCCCGAAATCGGATCGACGTCGGCCCGGCCCGAACGAACTCTGACCAGGCCCGCCCCGAAAGGCCCGAAGCAGATAACATGTTTAAAATATCATTTCAATAACTTCATAAAACAAATAAATCTATAAAGATTCTTACCGAATTCTAAATAAACTGCTATCGTGTCTGTCCGATATTGTATTTAATTGTAATCGCTATTTTTAATTAAAACCAATTTCAAACTGAAGCTATGAATTAACAGCCCTTATACTTTTCCATAATACTTGAGACACGCAATAACATCTTATTTGCATCTGTGCTTACAATGTATATACCAATATAGATGGAACAATTTACAATTGTAAAAATAGAAATTATATTGATGTTCTTTTAGTTCTATTCTTCTTGGCTCTGCAGTTCTTATCTAGTCCCAGAAAAATATAGCTCAACTTGAGTCACCCCGCATCCAATTTTGAAAAACCCTGAAAACTATCAATCAGATTACAGCTACATCAGATCGTTAACATTTTAACATATATCTAAATAAATTATATATTAAATAATGTTTCCTTACCAAAATACACAACGAAAATACAAAAATACTGTTAGCACCGCATGAAGAGGCAGCCTTCAGTAAACAGATGTCCTAGATGTCGTACCAACAGATGTTCAGTTGCTGAAAGATTACGTACGACTATAAAAAGTGAAAACATTTTTATCAAAGTTTGACACTATTGTTTCACTAAAGCGTAAGATTTAGACAGATTTCGCAAAAACTGCCGTAATTAGTAAGCAGTGCGTTTTTTGCTGGAATATTCATTTTTTGAAATAAATTAATATTCAGCATAGTAGTTATACAATTTATTCAACGGCGACTGTAACAATAATAATTAAATAATAACTTTGGAGCCTTGATTGACGCGGTACAAAACACTGCTTGCGGGCAAAACACTTGTTTTTTATCGATAAAATTACAGTGAGACCAAATATGATAATTGGGAGATAAAGGATTACTTAAGAGATGCCAATAACTTGATTAACGCTTTCATCATACATGTCGGCGGTCGGTCATGCCAGGGGGGTAGAGGCCCCCCACGGGGGGTCGCGGCCATCCCAGGGGGTAACCCCCCTGGCCGGCCAAATTTTCCTAGGGGGGTTAGTCGTGAGGACCTTTTTTTTGGTCCTCGCAGCCACATTTTTCGCGTATGAGTGCAGTTTTTGCAGAAAAATTATTAAAATACAAACCCTTTTCGAAGCATTAATTCGTTACCTAATTTTTGGAGCTCATATTCTGGGCATAATAATGGGGTTTTTTCTTCTACATAAACAAACTCATTAACACCAAAATACACACAGAAACACCTATCATACCCATACATGAACACGTCACAGTATATATTTTAATATTATAGATTATATAATGTATATAAAACGTATATATGTATATCGACAATGCAGAGTCGATAATAAAGCTTTAACGCTCAATGCAATGTATCAATAAGCCCGCAAAGATATCTTGAGACAAAGTTGTAAAGATTTTCCGCCCTAACAACAGAAAAAATCTGGGTGAAACACATTAGTAGGTATAGGTGTATGCTCAAAGTTGTGTATAGGTGTATGCTCAAAGATGTGTAATGAATATGTATATTTTGCTAAACGAAACCGTCGAGGAGCTGCCAAGCCGACCCCCAGCCCCAGGGGGTTACCCTCTGGCTTTTCGGCCTCGGGGGGGGGTCCGGACCTCTGGGGGAATTACCCCCCTACCTCCCCTGCCGGCATATATGACTTTCATATATATTAATGAGCAATTTATATAGAGTCGAGACAACTTTGCGCGACGCTAAGGACGAGTTCACATTGAGTGCAATCCTCTCCGAATTCTGTTCAAATTGCATCCGATGCAATCCGAAACGACTAAGATGCGTATGTAACAACCCTATGTCTTCCCGTTGACAACGAATTTGATCATGTGAACCCGGGGGACGTATTAAGTCGTGAACCCCAAACACGACGGGCCAAAACCCTTAACTCCTTAGTTAAATTGACATATTTTATGAGTTTTTACAACTGCCCTAAACTCATTGTTCCTTCTTGCGAACATGCCCCGAGGGTTGGCAAGGCCTAAGCCTAACATATAATACGCTGGTGGGAAAATTTTATTCTCCTACGTCATGTTCGGTTTACGTGTGAGCTAATTATTGTTGTTTGTTTGTTTACGTTTTCTTCTGTGCAATGTTGATGTACGTGGTTGGTTGTTTGGCACATATATTTTTTTGTATGTATTCATGAATTTTGTGTATGAATGTACGGCAAGTGTGTTCAAGTCGCATAAAAATTTGTGTATTTTATGTAGGAGTTTTTTACCACAGTGAGCCTTCGTCGCGGTAGGAGAAAATCAACCCAAAACTGGACAGGGGGATGATTGGGCACATGCGGATTTTGATGCCAAATACCATAGGGCACCTGTAGATTATCCATACCAAATTTGGCTTAATTTGGCCCAACCGTTAAGAAGTTATGGATCTCATCCCATCGATCATATCTGGCCATAAGAATTTTATTATTTCTTGACATTATTAAATATTAAGATTAAGAGAGTTTAAAACAATTAAAAATTAAAAAAATTGTGTGCCGCGGATATATGTTTAGTCATACCTATCGGATTTAAGTGTAAGTCCTGGGTGCCTTAACCATTACATTTACATTAGCGGAAATGTAAGTGTATTTCTGTTGGATTTTCCAAATTTTGTTTTGAGTTAGGGATTCCGAGAATTTCATAAAAAGATATTCTCTAACGCGCAAATTTTCGTTTCAGTTTGGGAGCGGATTTCTCAATTCCAAGAATTTCTTGGTCTTAACTGTATAAACCTCGCTGTAGAGAAACTCCTAGGTTTCTGGTCCGGGATAAAAGTTTATTTAATTTCACGCGCGCTAGACTTAGGCAGTTCAGTTCGTACAATCGGTGGAACAAAGTGGTTGTGTGTGATCATCAGTACGTTCGGTGTCATTGATCCTGTTTCTGTATGTATATGTTTATATGTATTATTAATGTATGTATAGAGTAGATGCGAATAAACAATTGGGTATACAAAGTTATTTCAGAAGTTATCGACTTTTTCTGGACTGTACTTCAGATAGACTTACTCCATTTGCTAACACTAACTAAGAACTCACGCGGGTCACATTTTGGTGCCGCTAGCCTGGATCGAGGTACGCTCAAGTTTAAGAAAAATTTGAACTATATCTGGATAATCAGGATTCGGAGGCCTTTATTAACAAAGTCTATCGGCGATATACAGGTGGCCCTCGCGAGTCAAAAATACGGCAAACTCGATTAATTCCCATAGAAATGCCGGGAGGTATTGAGAGGACACCATGTGGATCCCAAACCGAGAATCGTATCATGGAAAATCGTTATGGATACCGAGCGGTTGAGATTAAAAATATTCCGTTATACAGTGGGAACTTTGGAGATGATTTTGAAGAGTGGCTCGGTACATTTGAGAGAATAGCTCTGGCGAATGAGTGGAGTCATCCTGAAATGGCACGGCTGCTGCCTGCGTATTTACGGGATGAGGCTGCGCGAAAGTGGGAAGCCCTTCCTCCTGGGATTCAAAAAAATTACGAGCTCGTTCGAGCATCGCTTAAAGAATATCTCATATCTAAAGAAACAGCTAATCAATACAGTATACAACTACGCACACGTAGTCAGGGGTCAAAAGAGCCAGTGGAAATCTATGCAAGAGATATAGAACGACTGGTGAGGAAGGCTTATCCAACAATAGATGCTGAAAGTAGAGATCGTATTGCTATGGATAACTTCTTGAATGGGCTTAAAAATTCAATCAAGAGATTCGTCATGACCTCCAATCCTACTTCCATGCAGGCAGCTATCTCTAGAGCGTGCGAGCAAGAATGCTATGAGCGAATGGATGAGCCTTCTAATCCGGATGATGCAAAATTAAAAGTAATGTTTACAAACGCAAAAAAACCTGAATTTTCAAATAGCTTAGAGTCAAAAATGGAGGATATGATAAAGATAAATAGGGAATTGCTCCAGGCGGTCGTCGACCTTAAGGATAAGACAAACAACAACTCAAGAAATTCAGCCCCTGAGCAAATCAGAGGGAGGATGACAAATGATGGTAGGAAGATATGTGATTTCTGCAAAAGACCTGGGCACATCAAATTTAACTGTCCTCAAAGACGGGACACTTTTTCACGAACCCTTTTTCGAGATAGGGTACCTCCGAACGCTAATCGATGGCCTCCAAATCCACCCCCTCAGCATTTCTGGCAACCTAGAAATTTTCAAAATAGCAACGGACAGGGGTCACCTTTTCAAGCATGGCGAGCACCTGCGGCTCAATCAAATCAATGCCGCGGGCATACCGATCTACGAGACGAGTCTAACGATATGGGACAAAAGGCGGATCAACGAAATGTTGATGAGAGAGTAAATGAATGGAAAACAGAGGTCTCGCGACTACGAGAGCAGAATGAAAGGTTAGCCAACAGAATCATTGAAGGTGAATTTTCTCAATCACCTGCACACTCAACAATGATGTGCCATTTCCAGAACTCAACATCGGGGAACTTTGAGAATAATATTTACGCGACGATGACATATTTTGACATTAAGCCGAAACAGGATGATTTTGGACAAATATATGAAAAGCCTAAGTCTTTCGTTGGAACACACAAAAAAAAGAATTTGACAGAGGTTACTGATAAATCTAAACTCACAGAGTTAAAAAACGTGGCGGTTAATAAAAGATACCTTTTCGCTCAGGGAGAGTGTTCAAACAGAGATAAAAATCTAACGCCACTCTTTACACATTTAATTCCAAATATCTTGACGATTAACCTTTGTTACACAGATATGGCGAATAATCACATGGCCGTTTTTCCAACAAGCGGACAACAATTTGTCGGAGGTGTGCCGCCTGGGCCTTGCTGGGCCCCTCGTAGGGCATACCCAGAACGTCAACCTATTGGACCGGGAGCGAAACATCGGGCGGTTATTGAATCGGCGGAGAGCCCAAGATCTATTTGGGTGTCTCTACCAAGGGAAAAATGTTATATGGACCTTATAAACGCCAGTTTTCCACTCGTTGAAGAGCTCATCACATTGGAAGAGAAGGAGATCTGGACGGAAAAGCGAGTAATTGTTGTAATGGCTGGACAAGCACTCCGGGGCGTCGTGACATCGATCCCGGGTCGGTGCCAGTATAACGTTTGGCTAATTGATGTTGGCAGGGGCAATCTCTGCGGTATAACAGAGGTATATGAAATGCCTCGACACCCAGTTTTAGCAAACACCCCGGCACAAAGTTTTCAGGTGGAGCTCAATAACGTTATGGCGCCAAATGGTCGAGCGGAGTATGGCCGATATTCCTTCAGTTTTATGCAACGCCTCGTAAATCAGGAGGTATATTTGAAATTTATAGAACGGGGATTAGAAAACAGATATATCGTAGATATGACGGTGGGATTACAGCATGGAGTAAGCGAGATGGTGGTCGCGCAAGGCCTAGGGCAATTTGGGAATGCGGAGGAAGCCAAACCCCGACGTCTGAAGTTGTCTGAAATGTTATCAGGTGACGACGTCGAGGTATTACGACAAAACCGGCGGGCAATGGCGGATTATCACTGTTTGTCTTGTTATTCAATGGACATCATAGTATTAGTGGATGCTTGGTTGGAGGAACAAATCGGAATACCACAGGCAGGGTCCTGCCTTGAGTGTGGCCATGAATGGTATCACATGCCCAATGCCAAATCCCCGGTACCAGTGTTGCAGGCTTCCGAGTTGGTCGACAAAGATATAGATCGCGAGAAGTTGACACGAGCACAGATACGCGGCCTGGATCATACGTTGGCGGATCCACTCGAGAAGGTGAGAATAGAGGTAAAACCAAACTATCATGGTGGTCAAAACTTAAATGGTCTTTTGAGAGAGATCTGCGATAAGGTTGTATGTCAGTATGTGTCTGTATGTTCGAGAAAAGCAAATTTATCTATTTCAGGCTTAAGGGAAAGATTTTTAGGACTTTCAAACCGTGTACTGTTGTTTTTCGGTGGGCGAAATGTGCTGTCAAACCACTTCTTGGTGAACCTAATAATTGATGGTAAGTGCTTTAATTCTGTTGAACAATATTATTTAACGTGTCAATGTTGTTTTGCCCAGGATTTTCAGACCGCAAGTGCGGTGTATACCGAACCTAACCCAAAAAAACAAAAGTTAATTGTAAAAAGATCAAGCGTAATATGGGAGAATAAGAAGGCATGGTTAACATCAGGACTAGCGTTGAAGACAATGTTTTATGGTAACTTAGTAAAGTTTACTAGTTCATCAATGCTAAAAGGTTCTTTACTAAACACCGGCAATAAATATCTAGCTGAAGCTAGCCCCAATACGATATGGGGCTGTGGGTTAACAGCTAAAGATCAAAATGCCTGGAATGTCAGAAGACATCATGGCAGGAATTGGTTGGGGAAAATCTTAATGATCATTAGATTAAAGCTTCGCTATGAAGAAGACAACGGCATTAGAAATAAGATTTCTGAACCGACAGTTGATGGTTCCGGATTTGGAAATTTTTGTGTTTACACGGGAAAGCGCGAAAGCGGGAGAATTCAAGATTTAAACAAGATTCCTCTTATCTTGGGAAAACTTTACGGTATGGTGCCAGTGGAAATTCTTTGTGACACTGGATGTAACATAAGTATATTAAAGTTTCAGACTGCGTCGCGATTACAAGGATTTGATTCTATGTGGACCCCTGGTATTGGTAATCAAGTGGCAAAAACGGTGAGTGGCCAAGGCTTGGAACTCCTTGGTGTGTTGGAAATTGAATTTCATATTGGATCGGAAAGGTATGTTCAGTCCGTATATTTAAGCAAACACATACCTTATGATCTTATCTTAGGTATTGACTTTATGATCAAATATAACTGCATTTTGAATATAGCAAAGGGGGAATGCATTTTGGGAGACAACAGTATAAAAATGTGGGAACCTAAGACTCAAAATGGAAAACGGGTAGCCAATGTAACTGGTAACCCTCTACAAAAATCTATTGGGAGTAGCGCTTCAGTCTTGCCGAGCCATATAAATCCTACGAGCGAATGTGACCTTCGTATTCCTAATCTGTCATTGTCAGACACTGATCTCACTGATGGGCAGAAAGCAGTGATGACTCGTTTCTTAAATTCGAGAAGTATCGTATTTTCCTTCTCCGATTATGATCTAGGACGGTTGAAGTTTGTTAAACATTCAATAAACTGTGGAAACAGTCCACCCATATATCAGCGACCGTATAGAATTCCGCAAGCGGCAAAGGAGGACGTTAAGAACCAAATGGAAAATATGGAAAAACATGGCATAATCAGACCCTCGGCGTCACCCTGGGCCTCACCGCTTGTGATCTCTCGAAAAAAAGATGGTAGCAATCGGATATGTGTCGATTTTAAAAAACTTAACGCCGTCACAAAGTCAGACGTGTTTCCCATACCAAGAATAGAGGACTGTTTGGATAGATTACATGGTGCGAAATACTTTTCTAGTCTTGACCTAACAAGCGGTTACTGGCAAATGGAACTAGAAGAATGCGACAAAGAAAAGACCGCTTTCATAACCGATAGTGGATTGTTTGAGTTCAACGTAATGCCGTTCGGGCTTAAGTGTGCGCCAAGCTCGTTTATGCGGGCTATTAAGTTTTTATTAGTAGGGTTGGACGATAAAGTGTTGTCTTATATTGATGATATATTAATATTTTCGCCTACCTTTGGACAACATATTCAAGATTTGTCTGATGTATTCGACCGGCTTCGCGAAGGGAATATGAAACTGAAACCAAAGAAGTGTAGTTTCGGACGGACTGAAGTAAAGTTCCTGGGACATGTTGTTTCTGGAAAGGGAATCGAACCTGATCCAGATAAAGTTAAGGCGGTCAGGGAGTATCCGGTGCCGAAGACCATCAAGCAAGTAAGAGGTTTTCTTGGACTTGCTTCATACTATAGAAAGTTTATAAAAGATTTCGCATCGAGAGCATCCGCGCTAAACGTTTTGTTGAAGAAGGGTATTGTTTTTGTTTGGACACCCGAATGTCAAAATGCCTTCGACGATTTGAAAGACCAGCTTACAAAATGTCCGGTTTTAAGGGGACCGGACTTCGAAAAACCCTTTATCTTATTAACAGATGCATGTAATGATGGCCTTGGCGTGGTACTATCCCAAGAATATGATGGTCACGAACATGTGGTGGCCTACGCGTCGAGGACACTTGCTCCTGCAGAAAAAAATTATGCAATTACAGAAAAGGAAGGGTTAGCCGTAATTTGGGCTGTTAAGTATTTTCGACATTATCTACTTGGTAGAAAGTTTAAAATAATCACTGATCATTCTGCCTTAAAATGGTTAATGAATTTCTCCGACGGAAATGGGAGACTTCTAAGGTGGTCACTGCTCTTATCCGAATTCGATTTCGAGATACAACATAGACCCGGAAAATTTCATGCAAATAGTGATGCCCTCTCCCGAAGTCCAGTGTTATCTTACTTAGACGTTGATCAGGAAGACGAAGATGATGAAAAACTATGTTTTCCAAGGGTTACCGACTGTAGAAATAGTGTAATGGTTGTTAATACTTCAGATTATGAGAACAAATCATCTACGATACGTCAAAATGGTAGAAATTCGTGGGATTTTTCAAGTAACTTGCGAAATCTACAACGATCTGACAGCCAATTAGAACCCGTTATCAAATATTTGGAAAGAGAAACTGATGATGGTGGTAAGAAAGAGGACACACACAGGTACGAAAGCTTCATGATTATTTCTGGATTATTACATCATTTGTGGAATGAGAAAAGACCCAACCGCAGACCACGTGTTTGTTACCAGATAGTGATTCCTAAAGTTTTACGGTGCGAAATTATGGAAGCATTTCATGACGACTTATTTGGTGGAGGTCATTTAGGATTCGATCGAACCTTCGGAAAAATTAGGGAAAGGTTTTACTGGGATTCGATGTATCGTGATATTAAAAATTGGTGTTACTCGTGTACATTTTGCGCTACAAAGAAGGGTCCAGGAAAGAAAATCAAGGCTCCCCTATATTCGATCCTTATTTCGACTAAACCTTTTGATATAGTGGCAGTAGACTGTGTGGGACCTTTAAAGCAAACCGAGCAGGGGAATAAATATATCGTTGTGTTCACCGAGTATCTAACTAAGTGGGCTGAAGCGTTTGCTGTACCAAACATAACGAGTGAAACGATTGCGAGATTAGTGGTCGAAGAGATTATGTGTCGATACGGAGCACCCTCGAAATTACTGTCAGATCGTGGTGCAAATTTTATGAGCGAGTTAATTAAGTGGATATGCCATTTCACAGACACGAGGAAGTTAAATACCTCTCCTTATAGGCCGTCAACTGATGGGCAGTGCGAGCGGTTGAATAAAACCCTTATAATCATGCTTTCTCATTATGTTAATACCGCCCACACTGATTGGGATAAGTATTTGAACTTCATCTTGTTCGCTTATAGGACGGCGATACATGAGTCCACAAAGGAGACTCCCTTTTTTCTTCTTTATGGTAGGGACCCTCGTTTTGGGGTCGAGATCGGTTTAGGTTCTTATAACCTATTACAAATTGATTCGCTCGAGGGCTATCGAGAAACCTTAGTAACTGGATTAGAGATAGCTCGAAAATTGGCGTCCGACAATATTGTAAGTGCACAGCAAAAGCAACAATATAATTACAATAAAAATGCAGTGGATCATAAATTACAGGTGGGACAGCGAGTGTGGTATTATTGTCCTGCCGTAAAAAAGGGAAAGACCCCCAAATTATGCCATCTGTGGCACGGGCCTTATCGGATAATTGAATTTACAAGCGACGTAAATGTACGTATAAGACCTTGTAAGGGGACAAAGTCAGATAAAATCGTTCATGTTAATTTTTGTAAACCATGTTTTGGTGAGGGTAAACCTTATAACTCGTTGGGAGATGGAAATGGCACAGGCATTGATGAGTGCGAGCTGAACATAGAAAACATGTTGCGAAAAAAATCTACTGTGGAAGGCATTGAAACTTTTTCTAATGATGAATATGACGTTTCAGAGGAACAACCGGAAGACAATCAACGAGTGGCTATTACCAGCAATAAGTGCGCCCAACCGTTTACTTCGGTAGAAGAATTATCCGATAGTAATGAGAATAACCCCAAAAGAACGAGAGGTGTTGGGTCCGAATGGGAAGGTCGGCTGCGGAGAAAGTAGTCAAAATTTTTTTTGGAGAAAAAAAATCTGCGCACGGTATTTGTTTTATATTCTTATTTATGTTTGTAATTTGTTGTTGTACAGTTGCAGTTAATGGTCACTTACAAAAACCAAACACATTAGTTAAGGTTAATAAACATTTTTCAGTAGCGTTTAAACGTGAAAGTGCGTTGGACAATGCTCAGGACTTCATACAACATCACATTGTTGTTCCTTTACAGCTTAGTATCCACAGCCCACATTTATCACCCTCATGTTTTAACGTAGACAAGCAAAATAGCTCAGACCCGGGGGGATTTCTGTTGAAGCAATTTTGTAACATGACTGCAGAAATGAATAAAGCGTTTATCTCAACATATAAGCGGGCGGAAAAGAAGCTTATTAACGTAGGTGAAAATAACCGAGTGAGTGCAAAACCCCGTTTTCTTTTCAGAGCGACTTGATCGCTGAGTTTAAGTATCTTTCTATTTTATCACTGGTTGCCCGTTAGGCTATGTACTATGTATGCCCCGATTTAGCTTTTTCACCATTTTTGTCTCTCTCCTTTTTCGTTTTCTTTGATTGAGTTTCGATCCTGCACGGAGGATTTAAGTCCGCTGCAGATCTTTCAGTTCTAACCACTCGACTATCGAGTTCTGACAAAATTTAATAAAATTTCAATAATAACCCAACCTCAACTGTACACTTTCGGCAGTGCAGTTGAGACACTGTACAATTTCGATGTGTACAGTGTAGTAAGAACTTAGGATGAGCGATAGAGAGAGGAAAGGAAAGAAAACAACGACAAAGGAAACAAAAGAAAAGAGCAAGGAAACAAACAAAGAAACAACAGCCAAAAAAAGGGACGCGGACGCGTCCGAGGGCGAAATGCCCCGCATCCCCACACACGCTAAGACCAAATGCACCCCATAGTGCAAACCTGGTCCCGACCGTAAAATAGGCGCAGACACCCGCTTGAAACGACTCGATCAGTGATATCGGTCGCCTAAGAAACCACCCAAGACGGCATTTGTTCGTGCCCTCTTGTCTAGGATGAAGAAACGCGTCTAGGGACGGCCAATTAACGTGACGAAAACGGCATCCCCGACCCACATTGCGTAGTTCAACAATTACTCCACTACCAAAATCGACCGCCTCGTCACACGCCAACCATACTCATGAATTTAGGACTAGGGACAACCAAGCGCACTTCTGGACTGCCGGAGACACTGAGTTAAAAGTGATCATCCACTATTGCAAAATCTATTCTAAGGGCGGAACGTTGCCAAAAGACTCAATTAGGATGTTAGGTAATACTTGCAGGACGAGGAATACTCCTTGGATGGAGTCGCAAAACCGCTCATTGTCATATTGTTACTTCGTTTGTAAGATATTGTCCGTTGATAGCTGTTTGTTCGAATTGGCACTGACCAATTTTCAGTGACCATGTATTGAAATGTACCATAATTGATATGCTTAACATAACCATGACTTAGCTGATACGCTATAGGTAACCACGACCTGAGTGTTATGCTTAATGTAACTATGATTTGATCTGTAAGATGAACCGAAGCTCTGCCTTGCAAGACAGTTCGTGCCCCCTCGTCTATTGGACCAGCTCAGTCGCGTTCTCCAAAGTCGGCATGTTCTTATGATAAGTTTAGCTTTCCTGCCCTCGCCGATTAGCCCGTTACCCAGCCCGCACGTCGCGCTGTTTTCCTTCTTCCCCCTCCTCCCTTTGCAAGTTGCGTTGAATATTTACAGTGCCGCGCGGTAGCCAGAGCGAACTTCGAAGCATGCCAGAACACATGACCCGAACCATTACTGAATCAGTTAATGCCGATGGTGCACGCTTTGGGCATAGATTTTGGTCGCATTCGCTTTCGTAATGGTGCATTTTGGGCGGGATCGCATTCGCTTGTGCTGCCCCTCCCTCTTTTGGGGACATAGACGCGGGAACGAACGACCCAATAGGCAGAGTGCTAACTCTCCAATCTATCATGTATAGTGCATTTTCTTCGATTGCTAATGCCTGACCAGTATTGTACAGTAATTCAAATAAAATCTTGGGAAAGTACCTGCTGTGTCTGGTGTTGTTTATGTTCAAGCGTCATAAAGACGTCCTAATGGACGGGCCAACCCCGCGTGCCACGGCTTGACGAAGGGAATATTCCAAGCCCTGACACGTGCGGTTCGCCTTGGATATTTGTACTTTTAACGACGGAATTATGGCGAGGATGGCCTATCGAATTACCTACCGAACTCATTCGTGAAATTAGTACCCGCAGATAAAGACAAAATTTACTAGGAAAACATAATCTCTAGATATTAACACAATCAGATTATTAATATGTGGACTAAGTAGTCCGACGTTAAACTCTCAGGGACTGTCGGAACCCTGTGGGGGCCACATGTCTACAACAGACAAAGTGTTCGGCTAAGGATAACGCAGCAGAACTCAAAATTTACATAGCAAAACTAAACTTATCACGCCTTTTACTTTAGTTTGCTCTAGAATAAACAAGTTCCTTTAGCTTAGGACAGGGAATATCGGTTTGACATTATGACCTGTGAGCAGGTTTCGGTGTCAACCTCCCTGGGGACCTCAGCAATCATACCACAATACTAGACACGTGCGCAACCAATCGGACGGGGTCCGAACACACCCCGTGAAGCGCGCCTGCGGCCTGCTAAGCTCCGTAACTTCTTGAGTCTGACCAAGAAAAGTGGTTAAAGTTCACAACTTAGGGTCCACCCTTGAGGTTATGATAGCCGGGGTCGTATGGGCATGGTGTTAGGAAGTTGCGCCATGCAGCTGCGTCACCGTTATTACACATGTAAGTGTGGACAGGGAGGCTTAGATTAATAAGTAGGTGGTGGTGATGTTAGATGAAATAAGCCCGTAGTATAGCTATGATAGAACTAAGAAGTCGTAGTGATTAGCCATAACGTTAACCCTCCAAGGACTCCCTGTCCATACTTTTGTTTACATGATAATCTAGCCCGGCCTAGCTTGTCCCGCAGATCCATAGCTGTCGTTAGTCCTTTACACGTTCCAGTTAGTCGAAGCCATGCTGAACCTCCCTCGGTCAATGAGTTAAGGCATAAACTGACACGACACTCGCGTATAGACTTCTGTTACATGATTCCCCGAGTCGAATTAGGAGCTGAACCTTGAGCCGACCGAGGTTAAATACATCGTTTTTCTTGTTGAACATTTGGATCAAAGCTCCGCACCATCCTTCGCATTGGTTGATGAATTTAAATTCAGTATCATTAAGAAAATTCACAATTTAGGAGGAGATATCGTTGCTATATCGTGATCGAAATAATTATTAACAGCCACTTGTGAGCGATAAAATTTACCTGGCCAGCTGTTCCTTCCAGCAATTTAGCAGAGATTTTATTAGGATGTTAGTAGCAACCTACGCTTCTAAAAATGTAATCGATCTGCAACTGAATTTGTTAATCTAAGGTCTAAAGAGTGAGATAGCTCGCACGGAGTAAAATTTGCCATAACACTAAAATTAGTTCAGGAATATGGCTGAAATCTTGCACGGATCTCCGGGAGGATCCCCGCTGTTGAGTTAGTTCATAAAACGTTTGAATATCGCATCGGGATCACAAACTCAACAACCCTGAAGGGGCTTGCCCCTACCAAAAAAGTAAATTTGGAATAGCTTAAGATTCCCTCCAGAAATTTTATTGAAACTTTGGCTGTTTCTTCGTAGTAGTGTCCGCCACCGAATACAGCTTTAAAATTTGATAATATCAAGTAGGAATGAAAACCCGGCGACACAACAGGGGTTCGCCCCTACCAAAAACTTCAATCGCTAATAATTCAAAATTCCTTCCAGGAATTTTGACGATTTTTACTCCACAAGTAGAGGTCTGTTAGGCTTTTCTTTTGTGCTATTAAGCCCGGCAAAGTGGTGGCCCGTTCAAAAATTATGAAAAATAAGGATCCGAGCAGCGCAAAAGCCGCTCAGGGTCTACACAAATTTCATAGTTTCCCTTCCTCGTATATACATTTTCATAGAAGGTTTTGGTTCAGCTTTTACACGTATTTTCCAAGCTTTCAGCTTTATATTTCGGTCATATTTCTCTCTCTCTCTGAGTATAGTCATCAATGCAGCACGAAAGCCGTGGGAGTCTCAAAACTCCGATATACGGCCGCTGCAATGAAAATATTAAGTTTGTCAGAGTTGGTAAACATAATGCCAGTGGCAAACATTTGTGAGTACCAAAGTTAACGATATCGCTAGACGCGATATCGGGTCTATCGGGTCACGGCCCGACGGACCAATTTTTGTGAGGACCGTTGACCCGGTCCTAATAAAATGAAATGTTAGGTCGAACCCAGCCCCGTGCAAAGTTTCGCGGAGAAAGGCTGGCAAAATATTAAGAAATTCAAAATTATAGGTTGGCCTCTTCATTTTGATGGGCTTAAGGATTCCGAGTCGAACCGAACTAATTGAGTGGCTTAAGGCATAAACCGAGTTGAATTTAACAAGAAAAATTTATCACAATGGTAATGACCGGCAGATCCGACGATTTCTGACGCTTCTGGTATGTAGGAACCGTGCAAACTTGGAATAAATTTAATAGCAAATAGAGCTCTTTCCGAGAGCCGTTTTTGACTTAAAATAGCATAAGTACTAATATCTTTAGAATGGCGCCGATGTCCTATACGGCTTCGTTACTTATAGGTTTAGTTCCGAACAACTTTTCACCTAGCTGAATACAATTTTAGCCCTTGTCCCCTTGTCCCAAATTTGGCATAAAATCCGCACAATTGCACTGCAAGACCACACAATTTATATAGATCAATCGGACGCCCAGGAATTGCTTCTTGTATCATGGATTAGGGACCCGCCTAAGCCCGTCCCCAGCCTCACTTCAGTACCGTCGCGCCGTAGCGACGATGAGCGATCCAACCTATTGTAAAATTATTTTCGCATCAAGAAACAAAGTTAAGACATCCAATTAGTTAGGAAAATTAGTTAAGCCAGCAAAGTCTTTCGGCCCGATCGAGCTTGTAGAAATTGGGAATAACTCCAGAGCGGATCATTGCTTCGGCAGTGGCATGCTCGCCCACTTAAGCGTAGCATTTCTTGTTTTCGATCATAAAACACGCAAGGTTAGGCAATCTAAAATGGGACGATTCAATAAATTTACCAAGCGTTTGTCGACCCACAGAGATATAACCTTTCTGCAGTGAACCGTCAAATTAATAATAAAAAATAATAAATTGATAAACCCTTAGACCAGCATCCAGTTTTGGATTATTACCATTTAGTTTAATTGCTAACGATCATCGAGTTACGTTTATACGATCGTATTAGCAGTGAAAATTGAAGACTGAGGCAACGCCTTCCACCGTTTCGTAAGAGGAGGAACACACCATTTGGAAACTTTAATAGGCTAAAGAAATACCCAAAGTAACCGAACCAAATACCCCCTGCAAACTTATATCAGGATATGAAATGCCCAAATTAGTACTTTCGAGTTCAGTATTCAAGATTTCTTTTCTTGTCCACTTATTGTATAGCCTTAGTTTTTGGTATTAAGAACGTAGAATGTTGTTCCGCCGAGTCGAGCACGAACTAAGGCCCAGTGTGAGCCCCGTTTTAGACTCAAAACCGTCGATTTAGCATTTTTCCCTGGATCTGACACGACCCAGCGCCTTCTCAAAATGTTTAATTTGACCGTCAAAATAAAATATCCAAATTCCTAGTGTTGATAAAGTACAATTAATGTACACAACACATGTTAAATTTTAGTGTAAATCTTGGGTTAGGGTAATCTGAAAAGTTAGAAAATTCGGTCCCAATCTCTCTCTACAAGGACCTCTAAGTCCCCTAGAAAAGGTCTTACCCCGCCGATTACGAATCCATTCTGGCTCATGACCACGAACACAAAAAGGTCCGTTTTTCTTATTTATTTAGGTTGCAAATGAGTATAGACTTAATTTCAAAATTTTGCATCTTTATTCCCACATTTGAAGGACAATTTCGTAGGAACCTGGAATCACGATTAGCCTGTTGTACCCTGTACCGATGGAGTAATTGCTGTACCCGCGGTTATAATTCATACGTACGTATGTGTGCAGGAAAGAAGAAACAGTAATGTTGTACCGTTGTCTCACTGGAATTTAGGAGTCGTACCCACCGTGAAACTCGCAAACTTGTAACTAGGTTGTTAACGAATATTCTTGCTAATATCATACCGTCATTGATTGTTCAATTGTAATGCGTGAGTAAACTTAACCTGCGCCAGCTAATTATCCCATTTGTTATTTGGAAAAAATTATGTTACCGAACTCTATCAACTCAAGCAAAAATTTTCTGTTTTCTGTTCGCGAACATTAAATTGTTTGCGAACGAAATTTTATCGCTTTTGAATTACCAAGGGTTATGTTCGCGAACATAATGACAAAATAGAGGGCGCTTTCGTTTATGCCGTCGCATTTACATTTAATTTGTTCGCGAACAGAGACGAATCCTGAGTGAAAACTAATAATTGTCGTAGATCTGTTATTGGCCGTTTGCGAATCACTACTTCTGGGCTAGTAATAAATCGAATCCCCTTTCTTACTTGTTCGCTAACAATGGATGTGGATTCGACATCGGGTTTTACAAAATAGGATAGTTAGTGGGCGCAGGTTAAGTTTAGTCGCGCATAACCGTTGTCGATTTATTATCATGTGCCGTATCTTAATCCCTATTATCGTATACCATAGCTGTCGATTATGATGAGCAAAATCGCGTCGCCCACAACCCCAAACTTAAGTACGCTTTGATCCGTATATCTGAATATGTCCAATGTATTCTGCCGCCTTTAGCTTTACCTGAACCTAATGTTTAACCGGAGTACCCCCTTACAGTCGTAGTTTACTCGAATGGCACCGCGATAGCTCATTGACTATTACATATTATGCTTCACAGCTATTTCTCTCCCCGATTATTTTTGGAGCAAGGTAAGCGCAGCTGTCATTAGAAGGGTCTAGTAGTTCACGCCGTGATTTGAACCAGCCGTGAGAGCTCCATGAGAAAGGCGATGACTCCGCATCCTACCCCATGCCTTGCCCTGTCCATTTTTATGGTAGCGTACCGTACCGTTAAAATTGTATCTATTGTATTATCCCGTACAATAAACTCATGTTCATTTATGCATATGATTTTGACTTATCAATAAATACTCAATCAAAGACGATTGCTTCCTTGAGTTTTACTGACCAATGGTAGCGATATCTGTACTGAAGGGGTTTGAAATCCGTCACCCCTATCGACGACCCACGTTCAGGTTTGATATACGTACGGAAGAAACAAACCTTAGCATGACACGCCGATCCTATTCAATTGTACTATTGTGTGAGTACGACTCTTGCGACCTAGGAAAAAAATTTTTTACCAGAAACTAAAACTTTCATTGAACGTCCAAAATAGGAAATCACAAGCTATCCGACGTTAAACGTCTAGGGATTTGTCGGACCCTAGTGGAGGCCACAGGCTAAATAAAATATTAATCGTTCAGGAAAGTAAATAGGAAAGTATATAAGTTAAGTTTAAGGAAAGAAAATTTTACCTAAAACACTTCCAGGTGGAACGATGGTACGGAATAGTAGTATGGTCTCTTTGGCTTGAGAGCAGGTGACGGAGCCAACCTCCCTAGGGACCTCATAGGTAGTACCGCTTAGGCTACGTGCGCAACCCGTCCAGCAGGATCAGAACACATCCTGTGAAGCGCTCCTGCGGCTTGCTAAGCTCCGTAGTCTCATGGGACTGAACCGAATCAGAAATATGAACCTATTAGGTCCGCCCTCGAGGTTACGATAGCCGGGGTCGTATGGGCATTACGTTGTGGAAGTGCGTAATGCAGCAGCGTCACGTCCGTTACACTAAATTTTTTAAACATAAGTATTTTCTGTGTAACGGAAGATTTTGCATGATCAGCGTTAAGGATTCATTATTCTTGTATATTGCTCAAGAAGATTTCATTCTGCTTGTTCAAGATTTCATTCTGCAGTGCGAGAAAATAATTTCATCAACACTCAATCTCTTTTGTGATTGGTCTACCTTAATACCTATACCTATAGTTTTAAGCTGCATTTGGCAAAAGGAACTATAGCACTGAATATTATCAAGGTAAAGGCTAGAGCATAAGCAGCGTGGCGGCTAGTATTCCACCGATCCGACTAAGTCACGCATTAAACTAAATCGGTAATTACTGTATTGTGTTAGAACTACTGCACTTTGGAGGGCGACAGATCATGTGTTAAAACCAAGTGAAGTGGCCATTAATGGTTATACGCTTATGAAAATGTCCAGTTGCGTCATAGTTTTGGCCTATGTCAACTTTAGGGGCCGAAATATAATGCATACCATGCCGTTCTCGATATACTACGCCTAAGCTAATGTCCCTCTATGAGGTATGTAGTAAGCCTAAGTCGGTGCCACCACCCGAACCCCCGCTTTAAGCTGTTCTTTTTTCTAACGTTATAACGTCCGGCTCCAAAGGTTGACATGGGCCAAGGTTTTCATACTTAAAGCACCACTAGAGGACAAAATTTATGTGCACCTCTTAAAATTTATATATCCGTAATAATGGGACGTGACCGTATGTTGAAGACAACTAGCCCATACGACACCGGCAGTCATTACGTCAAGGGTGAGTAATTTTATCGCGAATTGGTTTATTTCTCGGTCAGACCCAATAAGCTATGAAGCTTAGCAGGCCGAAGGGGCGCTTCACGGCATATGTTAGGAGCTCCGCCCTATAATAGTTGGCTGCGCAGGTGTCTAGTATGATTGTTGAGGTCCCCCAGGGAGTCTATACTGTCACCTCCTGTAATTATGTCATGCCCTGTGTCGATTTCACTTGGAAGTTTTGTTTTACTGATTAGCTTGATGAATTCTGATTCGATATGAAAGTGTATGTTCAGTATGCCAATGCCAAAAGTGCGGGAACTATGACTCGATACAGGCCTCTTCGCGAATTCGCTCAGCAAATTGGTTGGCCTATTGTGGCACCCACAGAGTTCCGACGGCTCCTGCAAGTTTAATGTCGGACGTATCGCTCATTAAACGGATGGAGTTAACTAGTTTCAGGTAACACTTTCAATAAAAATTTCACCTACTGGTGAGTTATATACCGAGAATTATAGCAATTTCATATTTACTGCAACAAACAGAATCTTAATACGCAGAAAAGTTCTGAGTATTATAAATTTTACATGCGTCTAGTAATTTTCGAAATTACAGGTGCACGAAAAACAATCCAGTAATTTGGAAATTTGTGAGTGCTAATAAATTTGACGCACCCAGTAATTTTCCAGGTTAAATCAAGAACCAGAATATTTAATTTTTGTGGTACAAATTTTATCCCTTCAGTTTTATGTATTCGTAGTTGCTCCACACCCACCGATGCCCCAAACCACCTTTCAGCACCAATTTGTAGACGGTGGCATGCTAGTTGCACCAATTTATTATAGAAGGTGGCATGCCAATTGCACTAACTTTTTGATGGTGGCATGCCAGTTGCATTAATTTGTCAATGGTGGCTTGCCAGTTGCACCACTTTTAACAAGCAGCGAGTAATTGCCGTGCCAGCCTAATTATGATAAACCTAAAAGGTGTAGACACTTTCGTGTATTTGACGTGCAAGCTTCGAAAGATGGTGTAGTTGATCCACGCAAATTAATGTGAATGATGCATCACTGGCATTATTCAACAACAAGAATCGTTCTGGACAACGCGACTTAACGTTGTCAAGAAATCGTACGGCGGATTGCGATCTTGTTATGATTGGTCACCTGAACATTCTCGCAGCGTCTCATTGCTGTCAGATGCCGAACCTCAGCTATATCACCAACGAATTATCCGGATGTCGAGACTTCAGAAAGCTGGACTGCATCAAAACTTTTCATCAGATTCCAAAAGTACTGGAAGATGTTGAAAAGACGACTATCACCACGTCATTCGGCATGTTCGTATACCGCCGCATGTCATTTGACCTGCGCAATGCTTCGTAAACGTTTCCGCGTCTAATAGGTCACGCTTTCGGCGACATACCATTTGTGAAAACGTAAATCGACGATATGTTGTAGTATTACCGACGGCGAACATTGCAATCACCCTAACCGCCCTTTCGCATGTTTCGACGAATATAGATCGAATCTCAAACAAGCCAAGTGCGGATTCTTCACGCACACAGTCTAATTTGTCGTTGTTGAAGTATCTACGGATAGAACCCGCACACTCGCACGCAATGACGAGGGGATCAATTGATTTCCGCGGCTAACAACAATCATAGAGTTGCGACGGTTTCTCGGTGTTTGGCTTTTATCACAGATTCATCGAAGGTTACGGTGTTTGGCTTTTAACACATGTTCATCGAAGGCTATTCTCGAATCGTCGCATCGCTCACCCATCTGACGAAAAGACGAAGCAAGCGATGATTCCAACGATTCTCCAACCTCAACGACATCGTACGAAACCGATACGGTCGACTGGGTAGTCTTGGCAAATTTTTGGGTAATCCTTGGTTGCTAACGCGCAGCTTCAATTTTCGATGATTCCACAGCTCAAGTCTGCTCTGCACCGAAGCAGTCCGTATAACGATCGACTTCACAAATCGGTTCAGTTCACTGAGTGACACAATTCGTGGATACGAGCACCGCTCTCCCAACGAGAGGCTTATGTAACAGTACAAAATTGGATAAGTTTAACTGCGTTACAAAATGCTAATGCGAAGAATTTTAATAAACGATTAAAACAGGTTTAGTATAAACGAAAATTTAGCATATATGTAAAAAAGACCGTTTTGGGTCTTGCAGGTAAGTAGCATTTTTTGCCGCGCAGTCAGCATTAATGTAGGTATGTCGCCATGTTTTGTATAAATAAAAACTTTATTGATTCCTGGTTCGTCTGGTAAACGAAGTAAGGCCATCGGAACATACAATGTTACCTTCGTTCGTGCATGTTTAGGCGAATTACGGGCAACAAACCAGCATGCGGGTATGTTCATCTATGTGTTTAGCTGTAAACGTATTAGAGCATGTTTATCTTTGAGCTAGAAGTCTAGGTGCGCGACAAATAAAATTAGGTTGCCGTGGGAATAATCATGTATTGCTCTGTTGTAACAAGAATTTTAATATTTATTGAATTATATATTTAATGACTTCAGGCTAATACGGGTTATCCAACATTGTAATAGTTTCATAATATATTTTGCAGCGGAATGCGATCGAATTCACTTGCAAAAACTAACACTGGTTATTATACCATTACACACAAAATAATACGCAAAAACCATGACGCATATTGCACCAGGCAACTTAAATTGCATTGCACTCGCAATCACTTTGTAATGCAATATAGTTTCATAGTTTTTTGATCTATGCTTTCCAAGAACATGGGCAATGTCTTCGAAAAGACGGAAAAATTGTCCAACATGAAACAGGACAACTTTTTAAGGAAAAATTATAACGCAGCAGTGGCTCAATTTTTGTAAACAGTGCCAAATTTTCTACAAAAGTAGAGATTCAGACCAATTTGATCAGTATGTTGCTCCTAAAAATATATTTTAGTAAATTTGGTGAATTTAACTTTAATATTTGGAATTGGTATTTCATTGATTAATAATGATCTCTGTCAGTTATGGTTTTACAATTTCACCTTATATATATTGTATTATATAAATAAAAATTTATATATATCTACTATATCAAATCGTATATCTTTCGTCAAATCTAACGTTGCACCACATGAACAACAATAAGCACATGGAAGTACATACTGACACTAATATGTTACTAATTCATAGGAAGATAGTTATGGCGAAAATGGACAAAATTAACTTCATGCCGGACACGACTTGCATTGCTTTTAGCGTATCCACGGTGTTATTTTCAAATATAGACATTGAAGTCATTTTAAGAACAGGTCAGGTTGCCACGGTCAGGGGCGCAGCGACATGGGGTGGGGCGCCCCTATTTTTCGACATGGTTCCCTTACGCCCCAACTTCTTAATAGCGTGTTGCGCCCCTGGTTACAGTTAAACAATTACAGCTACATGCATACGCAGGGTTGCGAAAACCACAGCACTAAACTTTATAGGTCATTCGTCTTTAGTTTCAGCCCTTACTGACTTCAATTTTGCCCCACATTTTTACACAAAACGTAGGTGATTCGCAACACCTTGCTTAGCGTCCCAAACCCAAACCTTGTAAACGTAATGCTGATCTGTTTGTGCGGCATAACATACAGATGTAAAATGTGACATGCACGTTGACATGACGGGCTCACTCCTCTGTGGAGAGCGAACTGGTGCTAGATTTGCACTAGGAATGATATAAATCTACACAATGCTTAAGATATATTTTAAAAAGGAACGATTTTCTCTGGAAGCTTCGTCGACATCCTGCGGGACTGTTATTTTGTAATCCTTACAATCAGCGAATATAACGAACTTTTATGATCCATTTTTGCAAGAAAAACACGCATACTTACTAATTTTTCCGACTTAAATAAAAGATTTCGTTTCTACAATCGAACTTATTCAGAGCAATATTGTATTGACAAAAACAGAGACATAATAATATAAGGTATAGTTATAAACACAACGAAAAAAATTTAAAGAAAATATGACACGTTCTCGAAACCAATAAATGCACCAATGTTTGTCATGAAAAAGTAAGGTCGCAATCTTTAAGTAACCAGTATGGTACGGTTAACAAATATACATAGATAAAAGAGGCATGTGGCAATATTAATGTGCGAACTTTCAATAGTTAGCAATACAGTGTACCACCAAGTGCCGTTGTTTATACTCGCTCATCCGAGTTTGCAAAATATCACCGATCGTAATAGCTATTAAAATTAATGCAAAACCGCATTAATGCATTACTAATAAAGCTGTAAACATTGTGTCATGGCTATGCTTTCCGCAAGGGAACGATTATTGTTTGATCATACAGTTGCACATAAGCTTGTCAGAAGTTGCACACAGGAAGCAGAAGGTTCTAGTAGATCGTTTTAACGTAATTAACGGCACGAAGACAGTGCATACGTATATGCATTATCCGGTGGTAGTAAATACAGGCTGACCACATGCGCAGCGAAGAACTTCTAACCACCTGAAATTTTACAAATCAAAGATCAGAAAACATAAGTACTGTGCTGAATTTGTTATATCTCGGCGGAAACTATAAACTAAACGTTATTTCTGCTCATTTTGCAATAATTTACCATTACCGACTGCTACCTTTCACCAATGTGACCAGAAATATGACCGTCGCATTTAGTGCGAGTGAGTCTCCCGCGAGTGGATAGCGTGGGGTTTGATGTAGATTTGAAACTTTAAATTAATAATAAATCATATTTTTAGAACAAATTTATTTCGAGTGAGCGACACTCATTTTTGCGGGGTACGGTTCACTCAATTTCTGCGCATACGCCTTACAATATTTTTATCGGAAAGCTATCTTTTAAGGTGTTTTACGGCATGACATTCAAATTGTAAAATACTATAGTTATGGACAGAAATAATACCAAATTTTTCGCGAATGATTAACAAACAGCTGTTCAATCTATTATTCTCGAATTTTTCGCAAAGTATTCGCGAAAAAATTGCTTTTATTCTCCGCAACTGTGTTGTTGCAACATGTGTACCTCTGGACTTATTTATAATTTATACAGAAGTGTTGCTACAGCTTGTACGCACTTTTGCCGGGGTTCCGCCTGCGTGCGTGCCGAAGAAACGATACACGGTGCTGTGGTTCGTAAACAAGAAGTAACACTGTGAAAGTTGAAATTCGTTAATTTGAGTAACAACTTGGTATATCACGTGTGTAGAAATTACTACGTCCAAAACTAAACAAACTGGCAGACATTTTCTAAACAAAGGGGACATGTATTACTCGACATGGCATAGTCGCGACTAAAAATTAGTGCGATTGAAATCTATCGAAATTTTGTAAATTGTAATCGATCAACATTTGGTTTAATCGAAGATAATCGAAATTTTATAAATTTGAAATTTATTTTATTGCGCTTAACTCGAAATATCAAAATTTCGTTTAATCGAAATCGATCAAAATTTTGATCGATTATTTCTAACTATTTCTGACCGCGACTGTAGATCTGGCGTTACCGGGGCAGTATTTTGGCCTTCGCCAGGTATTTTTGACTTCCTTCCAGTCAGCCATCCACCCAGGTATTTTGCTGCGCGACTAACAATTGGTCATTTTTTCTGTGACACAAGAAATATGCTCAATTTTTATGGAACTAAAAAATCCCTAAATGTTTTCCCTACGGGGCTAAAAACACAATAATTGTTGTCAATCTATAAGGTTTCACTATATATATATCAGGGAATAACCGGAACCGAAATTTACCGGAACCGGAACCAGCAACCGGAACCGTCCATTTAAACCGGATCCGGAACCGGAACCGGAACTTGGTCTTCGAAATTTATATATAGTAAAACAGATGATGGAAGAAATGAAGGTATAGTGGATTTAAAACGCATTAAAAAGTAACTTTTACATTAAACTTAATGTATTGCGATGGTATTATTGCCTTTCTGAAACTTTAAAGAGACTGAGGAAGCTAATAATGTTTATTTATCGATCAAATATATCGGTTTTTGGACATTCAGAGCAAAAAAATGTCTTCCACTATACACCATTGCATATACTGCGTCAAATCGAATGTGCTTACAAAGCTTGGAGCGTAGAATACACACTTTCGCTCTGTCTCCAGTCGCCTCCCTTTACTACACATACGTTTGTTGCATGTTCTTCTGTAGGAAACTTAAAATTATTGGTTTATATGATTCTAAGAGAAAATAATAGATAGACGGTAATTTTCTGATCAGTGGTCAGAGACACTGTTTAGACTAGCGTTGGACAAACAGTGCCCGTCAGTTAGATCATAATGATGATAACTTTATAATCAGAAGCTATAAATGAGACACACTGTGATGCTGCTCGCACAGTTTCAATAAATACAGTTCACTGTCAAGAAAGCAATTTTTAGCTGCGTTGCAGATAACGTTAGTTTACTTCAATTTAGACTGATTTACCAAATTTACAAGCGCACTGGCCGGTGCTTGACGCAATTTATGTTAGCCAAGCATACCCTAAGTACTTCTGCGTAAGCCATACTCTGTTACCGAGTTGGACCGGTTTAAGTCAAACGTATCCCACAGACTTCTGGATGTGTAAAATAGCTGCTACAAGCATCGACCTGGCCTTGATTTAACAAACTCCTGCAGGTTATTATGAAAAATTCCTGCTCAAATTATGTGCCCTACTTACGTTTCACACGGCAAATTGGTTAGTTAATCTTTTCTTTTGCTTGGTTGTATTGGAGCTTGATCATTGTATAAGATATATTACGTATGTTTGGATTACAGGATGAAGCAAAAACGTAGAAAATTTCAAACAAAATTTTTAAACCGGAATTCCGGTTCCGGTACGTGTTTTGCCCTTTGCCGGAACCGGAACCGGAACACGATTTTCGCCGGAACCGGAATTCCGGTTACTCCCTGATATATATATATCTATATATATATATATATATATATATAGATATATATATATATAGATATATATATATATATATATATATATATAATATGTATTATTATTGTATATTTACTGTGAATCGGCGATTTATGAACCTAGCGCGATTTTTTTGCTTCTTGTAGTAAAAATCAGAAATATAATGCATGAGTGAACTTAAGCTACGCTGCCTGCCATCATATTCTGACGCTATGTACAAAATGCTTTTAGAAAACAAATCAGCCACCTGCAGCTGATTGCAAAACGAGGCAATTTCTATTGGCTAACACAATGCACCTATTGATTATTTAACTTTATGTTCTCCTTTATGTTGCCGGATAGTTGGTACGCCGAGCAAGCGGCTGCCAATCGCAAATGACAGAGGGGGTGGCAGCGGGCACACCTTAAGTTGACTCATGCATAAAGTGGTGTTCAAATGTTCAAATTTTGAAAAAGACAAAAAAATTTCGAAAAAAATCCGGTCGAATTCTGCTCAAATTTTGAATTCTAAAATTTGGGCTTTAGAAATACATAACTGTGTAAATTGCTGGAAATGCGGTTGAACAAACATATTTTTATAACAAAAATAATGATTGTCCTCACTGTTGCAGAATTCTTATGCCATCCATGCTTTGGAATGTACGCTCCGCAACCCGATTGTTATGCTGTCAACGCCTTTGAAGGTCCGATTTTGGTACCGCTTAATGTTAACAAGGTGTATTTTAATCACATAACTAAATTTGCAAAAACCGAAATTCATTTCCGTTCACCAACAGTGCAGACCAGTGAAATATCATAATACGGTTATATATTGGTAGGTGCCCATCTTGTAAAAAATCTGAACAAATATTATATTTCTGATGGACTGTTAACCCTACTATGTGCCATCAACTTAGCTATATGAAGAGTCACATGAACATGATGTTTTATAAATACAGCAATCGCCAGAAATAAGAGTCGCTTATCGGACAAACGAACATCGAACAGAAATAAAACAAAATTTATTTATTCTCGAACAACACTGGAATACTTTTCGAATAAAAATCGAACACCTCTCGAATAAATTTAAAGAAGCGGTTCAAAATTTTAAACACACTTCTTTGAAACATTGAACGGACTTCGAGCGAACAGCACTTATTTCAGGGGAGTACTGTTGTATGAAAGATCAGGCGAAACTCTAGTCTCGACCTCGTATGGAAGAACTTTCAAACAAAATGCATCAAAATCAATGCGTGAATATACGAAAATATTAGCGCAAATACACACTGAGGTCCAGAAACCTAAGGCCCTTATCGTGCCTCTTGATATTGCGTAGGAAAATCGAGAGGAACTTACCTGGTGAACGTGTAATTCGACTCAGCCCGAAAAAAGTAAAAGTGTGTTTTGTAGTGAAGTTTAAATACATGACAGTTCGATATTGCGTCATCGTCGCTTGGAGTATTAACACTGTATCCCAGCAGTGGAAGACTTGCAAGAGGGATATCCTCCTAAGAAAAATAGCATTAAATTTACTGGGTAAAATACTATTATCAAAACTGGATCCTGCACCGGTTATTTTCTGAACCTCGGCAAACTGCTGTTTAACTACAATCCTCATAGATATGTGTGCATAAGTGAATTGGGACAATACAAACCATGAATTGTACGAGGATACTATTGCTGCATTTCATTCAATAACTGTCTGTTTCGAAACCCCAAGGCATACCACATGCTAATACCCGTCAGAAATGACTGTACCGTTAAGAAAACGCGAGCATCAATCGGGAAGTGTTGTAACATATGCATGTCAGTGAGCCAACAATAAGGGAACATGGAGAGCACAGAGGTGACTTCTGGCAGGTACTGTAAGCGGTAACACATGTATTTAAAAACAATTTTAACAGCATTAATAAAAAATATAAAATACTACCTATCATAAATTCCGACTCTACGTTTGATTACAGAGAAATTTATTTCCCCTTTTTGACCTATAGCTTAGGGCACAGCAAAATATCTAAAATAAATCTTTACATGTTTGCGCACTATTACTGTATCAATTGTGTCGAATGTTATGATTTTTATCGGGTGAGAAAGAGATAAAATCAGCTAAAAATTTCTAAAATGGGTTTTGTAGTTTGTATTTTTTGCTCGAAGTTACAGCACTTTTATCTTGATGTCTGCTCGCTGGAAAGCCAACATTTAACCATCAGCTAACCGTTGGCTGTCAGATAAGAAGCTATTGCTTTTCTTTAATTCAAGTCATATTCAAATCAGCTAAAATTTGCCATTTAAAATCACATGCTAGAGATCAGGACCTGAAGATTATAACAATACTACTATTATACAAGTTGTAAAATAAATCAGTCTGCTGTCGGAAAAAAAATCGAGAACAATTATTAATATCGTCTATCGTATTACTATTTTATTCGAAGTTTAACGGAATTCGCGGCAAGCAAATGCCTACAAACCAAACACTTGATTTTCGCATTATATAATTAACGCGTGACTTTTCAAATATGAAGTTATCTTGATACCACGTCAGCGACAAACCGACAACCTATAAATGTCATAATAGTACGACTGCAACAATTGAGACGATGCTGTACTATGAAACTTCCAAAGGCAGTGCCCGTACGACCTCAGCTATCGTAACCTCCAGAACGGACCTAAATCTTCGATTTTGGACCATATTCCGTGGTCACACCCAGGAAGCTACGGAGGTTAGCAAGCCGCAGGAGCGCTTCACAGGTCGTGTTCGGATCCTGACGGATTAGTTGCGCACATCGCCTACGAGGTACTACCTTTGAGGTTCCCATGGAGGTTGGCTCCGTCACCTGCTGAAGGGCCAAGAAGATCATACCGCTATACCCTATTACGATATCATCTGGAAGTTTAATCGATTGTTGTTCGAATACATCGAAGGGGTTTATTTAAATACAATTTTATTAATTAGTTTATAGCCACATTGGACCCCATCAGGATATGACAATCCCCGTACGATTAACGTCGGATCGTTCTGCTCCACTCAAAAATCGTGGTTCGACGTAAACCTAGTAAACCTGATAATTTGACCTCGGCACAGTTGAATAGGAATGTCTAGTAGAAGTTGTCTAACTGTCATAAATGTCCAAAACATGAGCGGTTTTTGCTCATCGGGTTTATTTAAGTTTTGAACAGCTTTGCCAGGCTTGCGGGCTCAAACAAAAAAGACCTATCTACAAATTTTGAATTATGGCGATTAAATTTTTACTTGGGGGAGACCCGTTTTCCTGTTACCGGGCTCATGAATCGAGTTGAATTCGCTCAGCCTAAAGGTGATTTTAAATCCTAACACTTGCATATTAACAATGAAAATTTTGATAAAATAAGGGAATTTGAAGCGATGGCGATGTGTTTCATTTCGGTCCTACTAGTAAATTCTTCAAGTACAGATCCATTAGGAAAGTTGGATAAAAGCAATTGCGAAAACCATAAATGAATACACTAGACGTCATAAAACCTAAAAAAGCAGCAAAGATCGACTAGCATAAATTTTAAGTATTTCCCTAGAAAATTGTTATTTTACCCCGGTCGACTCAAGATCAGTTCCTAGTTCCTAACTCGTGTGAAAGAATCATGAGAAATTAATCTTTGGGAGTATCGCGTTTATCTTATGCCTTAAATGTCGTTTGAGGGTTATCAAAACGGGCTGTATGATTAACTGAGTGATCACGCACTCGGAGACCTCGAGTTTGTGGAAATTGGGCAAAAAGAGAGCACGCGGGCAGGGAGTTTCAAAACACTACGGACTTCAACTTAACTAGCTTTCGTGAGCTTAATTAGTGATGTCTGCTATACGTAAACATTTTTTCCTATAGAATTCTCCAATTCTAAAATTAACACCACACGGGCTCCTCAAACATGTCTCCCTACTCACACTTACATACGTCGGTGCTGATCGACCATCGGTCCATTGCCCGTCCTTTCGTACGCAAAGCCGAAATTTCCAAACAGAAGTCGAAACAATACAACATAGTGACGACATATAAAAGAGCAACGGAGCTGGTTTGTAGAGCCGACAGAGCTGCGTGCTGCCGAAGTCAGACGGATCCATACATCACAGTTGTGACGTCTATACCCAACTGGCGGCTTCATTGAATTTTGTCTCCGACCAAATGGAGACCGTTTAATTAAGACCGAGGTTTCGGTCTTTTCGCAATTCAGCCAATTAATTTTAAAATTTGGAAAGCTACCGTACACTGATAGCAATCCTCAACCAAAGAAAATTATTGACATTCCTTTGTATTAGAGGTAATTAATTCGCTCTTAGAATTTTACCCGCGGACCAAAATTTACCATCCCGTCTCTCGCCCCAACCTTAGATTAGCAAAAACGACGATTTCCCGCCGAAGCCTATAATCTCCGCAAGTGTTACTTAGACGAAAACCCCAGATTTAAATACTTTTTTCCCGAATTTAGTCCCTTTAACTATAGAAAATTATTATTAAATTTATAATTTAAGTAATATAAATACTACTTGTTTAGTTAATTGATATGTTTATATAAATTATACCTGATATGCAAATTTATAATTGGTGAATGCGCTGGTTTTGTTCATGTTTCTCCTTCTTCTTAGTCTCTGATTTTGTCCCGCATGTTGGCGGGGTACGCGGTTGTTGTGCTCCTTCTCCATCTGCATTTGCCCGTCTTCTATTTGTCATATGCCTGGTCGGGATGCACTTTGGTGATCTTCGGATCATGATATAGAGTGTCCTGCCAGCGCTGGTTGGATCGTCATCTGGGTCTTTTGCCTTCGACCATGAGCTGGTATCCTTGTTTGGCAAGGGTGTTGTAGTCGGCTCTTAGAACATGTCCGAACCACCTGAGTCGAGCGTCGCGAAGCTTGTCTGCGATCGGTGCGACTCCATATCTCTGACAGATGCTGTTGTTGGCGGCATGGTTCAATAGAGTGATGCCTCATATACATCGAAGCATTCTTATTTTCATGACAATGAGGCGATTTTCTTGCAGCTTCGAAGCCAGCCAGCATTCTGATTCGTAGATAGCCACAGGTCGGATAAACACTGGTCGGATTTGAGTCGATCACTGATTTTCTTGTCGCAGAGTACTGGGGTTGTTGTTCTCTACTTTTTCCGTGCTCCGCTTACGCGTACTGTAATTTCGGAATTTAAGCTACCATCGGCTGCGATCTTTGATCCGAGATACTTGAAAGTATCAGTTCGAGGCAAGTCGATGCCATCCACAGAGATAGTGTTCTGTTGGCTTGTGTCGGTCGTCAGATGTTAGGTTTTCTTGATGTCCAAATGCAAACCGAGCCGTTTGAGGCGACCACTCTATGAGTGTACTTGACCCTAAAGATCTTCTTTGTCCGTCGCCGCCACGATGTCATCAGCGTAGAGATGGCAATCACGACCAGGATAACAGGAGCGGTGACAATGCAGAGCCTTGTTGAATGCCAATGGTGATGCGGAACTCGGTCGACAGTCCGGCGGCATACGCACGACTTCTCGTACAGAATCTTGATCCAGTTCACCAACTCTTCCGGATATGAATTGTATGGTAAAGTAATGCGTACAATATGATTTCGTGCGGGATTCGATCGAAAGCTTTTCCAGATAGAGAAAAGCCATATAAAGTGGCTGCTGCTCTTCTACAGAAGAGGTGCTGCAATAATTGCGTTGATTGTACCACAATTCTTCACAAATCCGACTTGATTGAGACTAGGTTCAGCCAGTTGACGTAACCGCTGATCGGTGACGCGTTCAAAGAGTTTCATTGTGTGCGAGAGCAGTCGGATGGGGCGATAATTGACACAGTCGGTTGGACTGCCTTCCTTCTTCCAAATGGGAACTGTTGTGCTTACTTGCCAGTCAGCTGGTATTGCCTTCTCAGCAACAATTCGGTTGAAGAATTGTACTAGCCATTCTTTGGCGTACAAATATCAAGATATCGTGTCGCCAGCTCATCCTTGCCCGTTGCTTTACCCTTCTTTATACGTTTCTGCGCTTCTTTGACCTCGGCGGAGCTGATCCGTTGCACAGGGCCAAGAAATGACTCGGCACCGCAGCAAACCATCTGGTAGATTGATGGGTGAGGGAACTGCTCAGTTGAAATAGTCTCGAAATAGCTTCATCAGCGTTCGATCATGGATGAGGCGTCCGCTGTAATCATTCACACTACAAAGTTCTTGTCATCCTCGGTTAGGCGATGTCTAGCCCTGAACAAGCGGTAGATCGCCTTCTCGTGTATCCAGCTGCTTGTATAGATCATCGCAATTTCTCCTGTTTAGATCCTCCTGTTTTGCTTTTGGCACGGTAACTGCTTTCTTGGCTGTTTGTTTGGCCACCCAGTACCTGTGTCATATTGTAAGCGGTTTTATCTGCTAAAAGCAGTGGTAAAGCCGTTTATTTTCGCGCACATTGGCCTTCACGTCTTCAGTCCATATCCAAGCGTCGACGTGTTTCCTTCTAGGCTTTGTTTTGCCTATCACCGATTTGACTTCCTGGTGGAACGATTTCTCTGCTGTTTGCCAGGTTTGTTTAGCTGTAGTGACGTGTGGCAGCTCGATACGTGCAGTCACCTCCGCTTCTGCTTCACTTCCCATCAGTTCCCACCATTTCACTCGTGCTTGACCATTTTTATCTGGTTTGCGTTGCCTTGGAGGCTTTATGCGCAACTTGGCGGTGGTCGATGTTCCGAGGTAACCGTTTCATACGGAATGATTTTCGCATCAAAAACTGTACTCAGATCGGAACTTCGCACAAACAGTGTTTATTTTTTAGTCAATTCTTTAGTCATGGCTAAAAAATTTCCCTATTGGAGGCACTAAAGATGTGGATGGGACGGTTTGATGTGATAACTATGATCTTCATCAGTCCCTTTCCTATGATCGTCGTTTATGAAGAACGCTTTAGCGGTTTTGTTTGAGAAAGAAGACAAGCAATCCATATTGATTTACGACGTTTTGATTTCTGACCGGCCTGTCATGTGGGCCTATCCTCAGCAAAATATTGGTTTTTGCAATAATCTAGTTACATAATGTTTATATATACAACTAACATATTACCTAAATTTTTATATTAATTTTATATGAAATATACATTATTCTGTCATTGTCCCTAACTTGTATATTTGCATATAAATACAATTGTTTACATATATCCTACATATATACATATATTGTTTCATATACTTACATATTCGGGGCAGGTGCCACGGTACCATGTATACATGGTACCGATTTCTGAAATACAAACAAACAAAGGAGTAACATAATGAATTGTGCTTTCAATTTCGCACCCTGCAGACCAATCGAGCCGCGGACTCGGATTTTAACTCGGCTACTCGAGCCGATGATTTTGATACGCAATACCATGGTGGGAAGACAAAGAAACCGGGCACTTGGGCAAGCCCTTCAAGGTTTACGGTAGAAAAACAGAGGGGTTATAAGAGCTTCAAGCGTATAGTGGTTATATTTTTGGGGTTAGTGAGTTACATTTTTAGATACGGTTCACTAAAGGGAATGCAACGATGGCCGACCCGTCCATCGGAAAAACATCCGTAATTTTCATGGGGATCTTGTGCACAAGGCAGTGTATATTTTTTAGCCAAATCTTTAGCCATGGCTAAAAATTTATCTATTAGGTAAAAATATTTGGGCTCTTTAGCCAAATTGGCTAAATTTTTTTTGCGCTACGAGTTGCCTTTTTATCAAAACTCAAAAAATTGATAAGCAAAGTTGTTAACATTCATCAACTACCTTTCAAAAATTTCCATGATGCAAATAAAACATGAAATTATCTCACTCGTATGCTTGCGTAATACTAACTACTATACTGAGTTCCTGTTTAATGAACGTGAAAAAATGAAAATGAACCACTATTTATACATTTATATAGTATATACCTGTTTCTGGCCCTTGGCACCATAGCACTACAACCGTTCACAAATTTTTCCAGTGCAAATTTCCCATGGCGCACCCGAGTTCTGGAAATTTGGCTAAAAGATTTTTGGATTGGCTAAAAAAACTTGGTGGTTTTAGCCAATTAACTATGCAGAAAAAACAAAAAACCGTGAAGGTAGGCACAGCCGGATCGTGCCGGGCTAAAATTAGACCATAAAACCCGGGGAACAATATTATTTTTATATCAAATAATATTAAGTATTTAATAAAACTAGTGAAGCTAGCTTGTGAGCCAGAATTCGAGTGGTGAGAACAATCCCCCGAAGTCTGCTGTAGAAAGCACACACAAACAAAGCCTACACACAGTACGCAGGTGAAGCATTATATAAACCGTGAGTGATGAGTCATAGCTACGCCCGCCTCTTTTGATAGCCAACGTATGCAGTAGACAAAACATCATACAACGAGTACAAAAACAATCAACTAACAATTTAATAATTCAAGAAAACCCTAAATTGACCGTGAAAAGAACGTTAAAGAATTCAAACCGACACTTGAGAAAAATCTCATTTTTCATACCAAGTATGAAGCATAAGTGTGAAAAATATTTGCCACACAATATTTTTGACACTAGCAATGAGCTTGTTGGCCCAGAAAACCCCATATAAGACACTAAAAGCAACAAAAAACACACATTTAAGTGTATTTCCCACGACTTTTCACCAAACATGAAATTTGACGCCAACTATAAGCTTATAGACTCCAGATTGAGAAATAGTTGAAAAACATGTTATATATCATTAGAAAGCCCTGGTAAAGTTACATACAATAGGCCTATTAGTTTGCGGATACCTCCTTTACTTATTGAGAAAAGTTGTAAAAACTAGAGGGGGTGCCCGAAAAATAGGCCAAAATGACGTCATTTTGCCCCATAACTTTTCAAAATTCAAAAATCGGACTCCTCACTACACCTAAATCGACCATTACGGTTCGCATGAGCTATATTGCATCAAAATCCGCCCAACCATTATCGAGATCCAGATGCGACAGACACACAAACACGCACAGACAGGACCTCCTCAACCCCCTCTCCAGAGCCAAAATTGAAAATCCTCGTTCCACTCGCTCGCTTCGCTCGAGTTCAATAATATTTCCAATTCACCCCAATACAAAATTTCGAGACGTGAAACCGTTATATTTACTAAGTCTGGAGATTTTGAACAGATCCAATCGGGACGGGTGTCATTGGAAAGGCTGAAAAGCCAGAAAATCTAGCCCGTTCCTACAAATTCTAAGTCAGTATACGTTTTGTGCTTCGAAATTTTATATTTTTGTGAAATTGGCTGTTTGCTACATGGAGAACAGCCACAACTCTAGTGGGGGCGGTTTGAACGGATTCTTCGTGCTACAAATTTTCCTCACAAATATATCCTAAATTCATCTTTTTTCTAATTCGTACCGTCATGTCATTCCTACAGCTGATACTAATTACAACACAAAGTAATATAGCAACACGGGTCGGGACTGATAAGGTACCGCTAGATAACTCACCAAACCCGGCCGGCTGTATGCATATTATAGACATTCCTTTACAGCATTTAATGGTTATTACAGGTAACCGAACAGATACAACAAATAATGATTCTATGTCAGGACCGATAAGGTACCTAAAGATACTCCACCAGAAACGGATTAATTATACGTGAATTACAATATTAATAGTGTTACTAAGTAAATCATGTAAGTTTCACATGACAGTATACAAATCAATGATAAACATTCCATTCGCAAACGATACAGTAAAGATGCAAGGTTCACGTAAATTAGATAATTCACTATGCTCTTGGTACATTACCATTATAACCACAAACTATTTATATGATAATCGATTACCCATAACGAATGACCCTAATTTTACCAAGGTTAAAAGTACTCAGTCAATTCATACTCGATCAGATACACACTCGTACGTACTCACCCAAGAGAGGCTCATGAATTTGGCTCAAAAACAACGATTTTACTCTAATTTCTATAGCGGGCTCAATAATGATGTTCATAATACTATGGCAAGGATTAATCTACGGCGTAACGATCCACAATGGATGTGTTACACAAGCGATATCTTGCACACACTGGTTTCGGCTTGACGTTATGTCGCAATAACCAAACTAACGACTTGGTCTAGGCTCGCCCAGCACTAGCTCGGTCGAAAGGGCGATTAATAAACATTCTCCACAGCTATAAATGAAAAATGAGTTGTAGTAAACTGCCCCTTAGAACTAATTATTGATATTCGTAACTAACTTGATGTGAGCGGTAAAAGAACAGACAAAACGACGTATGCACAACCCACAGCTTTTGCCACCCGACGCTGTTTCTGAACTTTCGAAGCAGATAGCCACTTATATTATTCTGAAACAAATTACTGACGACTAAGTAAATATAAAATTACTTCGTAACAATACTTTACTATAGCGACATTTCATAAGCTGACAATTTAAGCAATGCTGTTCTAATAGAGTTCGATGATTCTGCGTTGTTATGTACGGTTTTACACGGGGGTGTCAAAATTAATTACAATTAACTGGCCCAAATAACTGATTAGTCCTGACATCTAAGTTATATAATTGGCTGATTGGATTCCAATAAATTGGACTATTTTCTTCAACACAAAATTAAGTACAGAGAAATAGCTATAAAGCAAAGCTATAGCATGTTGTGATCGAGACTTATATTGTCGAATGCCGATTTGTAGTTTCACGATCCACGAGGACTTGATGCTCAACAGCAACGGAATGGTAATTGTAGGCGATATCGAACGTAACGGACTTTAGCTGTCGTCTGAGCGTTACAGTTATTAACTCGCTAGACCGAATAGCTGACGGTATGTCATTCCAAAAGGACGGCGTAAAACATTCAAAACTGTCATTAACTCGCAATGGAACATGAAGCATTTGTCGTGTACAGAGATGTTGACGGAATGTCTCTCAAAAAGAAAAGAGCAACTGCCACGAATATATTTACGGACGAGGCGGCAACCATTAAAATAATTCACTGATTGACAGGAAATCAGTGCAGGACACGCAATACAGGGTTCAAATGATCTCGACGCCGAGTTAACGTTACAAGTCGCGCAGCAGCATCAGTGTTCTCGTCAAATACTTGATTGTGGAGTCGGGTAATCAACAGAATAGAGAGTTGCAATAGTCAATACGAGACATGAATATTGCATAGTTTCTTCAACAATATTATTTCTGTTGTGTGTTTAACGTGTTGTATAAACATCATATCATTAAAAAATTAATGACGTATCATCTCAAGTTTTCACTCTTCGAATTATTGCATAGCGTTTTGTCTCCATGAGCCTAAGGCTAGACATACGCTTACGCTGGGCCCAAAATTAAATTTTACTTTTCTGTCCTATGTTATTCATGATAAGCTGCCCTCTCTGTTATAGGGGAACTTGACATAATCCCAATAAAAAATGCAGTAGCTAGAAATACCTTCTAAGTTCGAACCACGCTTTTGCGCAGCGAAGCATTGATATTAGCGCTCATAATTTACATAAACATAAATCATGTATTTGTAATATCGACGTGACGCTGCTGCATTACGCACTTCCCAGACGTAATGCCCATACGATCCCGGCTATCGTGACTTCAAGGGCGGACCTATTGGGAAAATTTTCTTTTCGTCGGGCCAGGCCCAAGAAATTACGGAGCTTAGCAAGCCGCAGGAGCGCTTCACAGGATGTGTTCTGATCCTGCCGGACGGGTTGCGCACGTAGTCTACGAGGTACTACTTTTAAGGTCCCCAGAGAGGTTGGCTCCGCCACCTGCTCACAGGCCAAAGAGACCAAACCGCTATTCCCTATCCACGTTCAACCTGGGACGTGTAAAATTTTGAGTGTTTAGGTTGGATCGAAATCGGTTCCTATTTTATCAAAATGACTACTTTATTTATTTTAGCCAGTGGCCCCCACTAGGGCCGACAAATCCCTAGACGTTTAACGTCGGATTCGTGCGTCTAAGTTTCCTATTTTGGGCGCTCAGCGTGAGTTTACAATTTTGCGGTAACTTTCTCTTATGAGTCGCACGAGTCATACCTCTACAACAATAATAATTAACGAGCTTATTTGTAATCGGCGAGTCACGCTAAGGTTTGCTACTTCGATGCGCGTGTCAAACCTGAACGTGGGTCGTCGATTTCGGGTGACGGATTTCAAACCCCTATCGCTACTATAGGTCAGCAAAACACTTGAACAATTTAGGTTTCCATTGAGCTTTTATTGATGAGTCACAAAAATTCATGTGTATATGGACAGATACGTATTGCACGGGCGAATACAATAAGCGTTATGTCACAAACATGGTACGCTAATATAAAAATGAGCAGAACATCAATTGGGGCGGGTTGCGGAGTCATCGCCTTTTTCACGGAACTCTCACAGCTGGGTCAAATCACGGCATATACTGTGAAGCCTTATCTTATGACAGCTGCGCTTACCTTACTCATAAAAAAATACTGGGTCAAATTAAAATCAGTACCGGTAAGTGCTACGGTTAGTTATCGATAAAATAAAGGCGCCATCGAACTAACTATTTGCTCGGTACTACGTTTGCTAACAGGAAGGGTACTCCGACACAACAATAGATTCAGGTAAGCGAAAGGCGGAAGCAAAACAGGGTATGCGGGGTAGAGCGTACAACGGGACGTTTGCAAGACTTCATCTGGCTTATTCGAATCACAAAACTATGGTACATGATAATCAGTTATCTATAGTCGCAGTTAGTAGCGATGAGGTTAACCTATGACAACACAACAACGATACAACAATACTTAATGATACCATGACAAGATTATGAAATGCTCCTCGGTACGACTCCTGAATTCTATGATGCGACAGTGGTACAATACAACAGCTTTTTCCTACTCGCACACATACATACGTACTTACAGTGACCATAAAATTTCCAATAGGAGTTATAGACCTACTGATTAATTTTGGTTCCAGTTTCCTACAAGATCAGCATATTTCTCGAATAATGGAAAACGAAAGATTGGGCTGGTTAAATGGACATGAATGATAAATCTTCGTAAATCTTCGGCTCTAGTTCCTTACAAAAATACTTCACCATCGCTATGGCAAAATGGCAAAGTTTGGTCTTAGATCACGGCTAATCCATGATCGACACAATTGCGCAAAATAGACTTTTAGTATCTACAAATATAGGTTACCGCGGTACTAAAATCATCGTGTAGACGTATCTCGTAAATCAAACGTGGGTCCCGGTAGCTCTGAGTTGGGACCGAATTTTCTATCGTTTCCTAGTACCAAGTTATTGTCTCAATTTACCACGCGAATTACACATATGATTCGAGCGAAGTGTAGTTGGATTTAGCTTCTAATTTCGTACATTCATATTGGTAATTTGTCCTAAAGACACTGAACGATACGCTAATACGTGCACGTGGGCCACTACCGAAGTAATGAGCCTTTCTTCTGGAATATCCTTAGTCCCAATAGGTTAACAAATTTGATGTATTCGATAAATTTTCTGTACTAACTTACAACGGATTCGACTTAAGTGGCAAGGTTGGGTCACTGTCTTAAACGACTAATTCGTTTATTCCGGCTGCTAAACAACGGTATGAGCAAAGTTCAGGCGAGTCTCTGACTTCCTATATAACATAAATTTGTCCTAAGAGGAAATCAACTAATGCCGACAAGCGGCGGTACGTTATCATTGTGTAAGTTTGATGCCAAATTGGAGGCATGGGTGCAGAGGTACAAATGGTAGTTCGATAAAGTTTGCCTATAAATTTGACTAGCACGAGAGCCATACTTAGCGATGCCTCGTCGGCCATCGGCGCTATTCTAAACGTGCTAAAACTTGAATTAGTTTGACTTGAAAAACAAAGTATAACAAACAGCGTATATAAAGTCATGGTAAAATGCAGGCGCTTTTATGGCCTGATCAACCCAATAAAATAGTACAATTATAACACAACATGATCATAAAACGGTATACAATGACAACAATAGGGCGGCGCTTTTATGGCCTCATATAATAACAATAAACGGTATGAATATAGTACAGTACTCGTATACAAATGGTTAACGAACGTTATCCCAATTAATCGGATGGATCGTGTAACTGAAAATAACTATGCGAGCAACAACATCGGTTCCAACAGTACACAGTTATATAATACGATTAAGAATATAGATATCAAACACGTGCCTTTATGGCCATCAAGGGTATAACAAGAACGATGACAACATATATATATACCAATGATGCCTTTATGGCCAACAATAATATGGTAAAAATCATGATGATGCCAATATATATATCAAGGCGTGCCTTCAGGGCACTACAATCAATATGTATATAGATGGATACTATATCTGTATATACGGTTACAATTCCTTGACGATTATCCATCCCTGAAATATCAACAACGATACCCATATTAGTCGAAACAATGTCGGCGGTGCAGGCCGAAATACTGAAAATGCAAGCCGGTTAGATAGCGGGACTCTTTGAACCTAATATTTGTTCCGATGTCGTACATATACACCTTGATTTCAGTTCTGTTTCAATTATTTACATATATACCCGGTGATTTCTGATTTGCTATAATTATGTACTTATATAGCTGTATTGATCTTGCGAGTTATTTCAATTACTGATTTACGTATATACGGTGATTCCTGGTTTGGTGCCAGTTGGGCAGTTTACATATGAGGAGACAACAGGGCTTTGTGGTTGATGGGTATATATAGGAACTCAATTTATATATTTGCTTGTGATTAATTGATTCTGCTTACATAAATGTACGTATTGTCATGCGAAAGTGGGTTCCTCACCCTTTTGGGCTATTCCCGTCGGGGGTCCCAGTTTGGGGAGAATCTGGGGGCTGAATTCGGAAATGTTGGACACTATACGTGTGGTCATGATTATTGGGGAACTCAACTAAATGTTGACCATTACAATATGGACAGGATTTTTTGTATTCGGTAAAATGTTGTCCATTACACTGTGGACAGGATTATTTGGTATTCGAAAAAATGTTGTCCATTATACTGTGGACAGGATTTTTTGTAGTTCGGAAAAATGTTGACCATTGCACTGTGGTCAGATTTATTTTTGTTCGAAAAAATGTTGACCATTGGGGTGTGGGCAGGGTTATCGTAAATGTTGACCATTACTGTGTGGTCAAGATTATGGGTTTTCGATAAAAGTTTGCCATTAGGCTGTGGTCAGGATTAATCCACCTCGTAACGATCCGTATGGATCTGTTACATCTCTTAATTTTTTAAGGGAAAATTATTTGACTTTTTACTTGGGGTGGGAAGATTAAGTACAAGTTCTAAGGGTGGTTTTGTCGGGAATTTCGGGGTTTCGTTTTGAGTGTTTCAGTTTCGTTACTTGTGGTTTCGCAGTCAATTTTCGTACTGCGGTTTTCGCTGGTTTCAACGAGTGTTTCTGTCTTTGGTTTACCTAGTTTGTCGGACGTAGGGGCATCACTACCCCTTCTTTTCTCGGTAGAAATCGGGCCCATTGGAGTCATGAGCCCTACAAAAATTTGCCATGGTTCCCATCTCCGCAGTCACTAAATGGTGACATATGTACAATTACTAATAAATAATAATAATAAATTAGCAAAAAAAATATTGTACAATCTAAAAATTGACTTCGCTTGAGGCTTTATATATCGGGGTTTTCAACCAGCGGTTTATGGGGTTTCATTGATGTCCGCTGGCTATATTAAAATTGTCGTTTATAATTGAATATCATATTTATGGGCGTTCGTTTGTTCTGGTTTCTATGGTCCACTTATAATGTGTGGTTTCTTTTGAGATTTCCTTAGTACGTTTTGCTGGTTTTGTGAAAGTTCCTCGGGTTTCCAACGAGTCAAATTAAAATCAGTACCGGTAAGTGCTACGGTTAGTTATCGATAAAATAAAGGCGCCATCGAACTAACTATTTGCTCGGTACTACGTTTGCTAACAGGAAGGGTACTCCGACACAACAATAGATTCAGGTAAGCGAAAGGCGGAAGCAAAACAGGGTATGCGGGGTAGAGCGTACAACGGACGTTTGCAAGACTTCATCTGGCTCATTCGAATCACAAAACTATGGTACATGATAATCAGTTATCTATAGTCTCAGTTAGTAGCGATGAGGTTAACCTATGACAACATAACACAACAACGATACATCAATACTTAATGATACCATGACAAGATTATGAAATGCTCCTCGGTACGACTCCTGAATTCTATGATGCGGCAGTGGTACAATACAACAGCTTTTTCCTACTCGCACACATACATACGTACTTACAGTGACCAAAAAATTTCCAATAGGAGTTATAGACCTACTGATTAATTTTGGTTCCAGTTTCCTACAAGATCAGCATATTTCTCGAATAATGGAAAACGAAAGATTGGGGTGGTTAAATGGACATGACTGATAAATCTTCGTAAATCTTCGGCTCTAGTTCCTTACAAAAATACTTCACCATCGCTATGGCAAAATGGCAAAGTTTGGTCTTAGATCACGGCTAATCCATGATCGACACAATTGCGCAAAATAGACTTTTAGTATCTACAAATATAGGTTACCGCGGTACTAAAATCATCGTGTAGACTTATCTCGTAAATCAAACGTGGGTCCCGGTAGCTCTGAGTTGGGACCGAATTTTCTATCGTTTCCTAGTACCAAGTTATTGTCTCAATTTACCACGCGAATTACACATATGATTCGAGCGAAGTGCAGTTGGGTTTAGCTTCTAATTTCGTACATTCATATTGGTAATTTGTCCTAAAGACACTAAACGTTACGCTAATACGTGCACGTGGACCACTACCGAAGTAATGAGCATTTCTTCTGGAATATCCTTAGTCCCAACAGGTTAACAAATTTGGCGTATTCGATAAATTTTCTGTACTAACTTATAACGGGTTCGACTTAAGTGGGAAGGTTGGGTCACTGTCTTAAACGACTAATTCGTTTATTCTGGCTACTAAACAACGGTATGAGCAAAGTTCAGGCGAGTCCCTGACTTCCTATATAACATAAATTTGTCCTAAGAGGAAATCAACTAATGCCGAAAAGCGGCGGTACATTATTATTGTGTTTGATGCCAAATTGGAGGCATGGGTGCAGGTGCAGGGGTTCAAAAGGTAGTTCGATGCCTATAAATTTGACTAGCACGAGAGCCATACTTAGCGATGCATCGTCGGCCATCGGCGCTATTCTAAACGTGCTAAAACTTGAATTAGTTTGACTTGAAAAATTCTCAGAAACAAGCTATATTTAGTTCCAAAATTCGACCATTATTTCGGGCAATTGCAACTCGACAAGGCGAGTCAGTAAACGGAGGCCCCGGTTATCAGGACAACCGTAGCAAATTTTCTAGCTTAATCCTACTCGATTTGATTCCTCAAATTGTTCGGTTCGCAATTTTCAAGCCAAATTTTTGAGCACAATTCGATTGGGTCTGAGGAAGACTTTTGACCTACAATAACTCCTCGATTTGTCAGCATTGCTCAGTGCCATTTTGCACAGGGGCTGGGCTCGACCTTACGTGTCGATTTTCTAGGACCGGGTCAACGGTCCTCACAAAAATGGTCTGTCGGGCCCAGGACCGATAGACTCGAAGTCGCAGTTAGCGACATCGATAACCTTAAGATTTGAACTGTTTTCGCTGGTAATATATCTTATCAACACTGGGGAAGATAATATTTCCCCTTCCTCAACTAAAATACGTGTAAAAGCAAGACCGAAACAGCCTTACGAAAATAACATAGTTTGTAAAACTTGAACTGTAATCTGAGCAACGGTTGTGCGGGTCGGGTTTAAATTACCTATAACTTTTGAACGGGCCACGGCCTTGCCGGGCTCAATAGCTTAAACGAAAGGCCTAAAGGGCCTCTACAGAGAAAATTCATTAAAGTTCCTGGGATACATAACAAGTTATTAACGTGTAAAGTTCGGGTAAAGGCGGATCCCTATCGGGCCGTCGGGTTTGTGATTCCAACATAATACAGTTGAATTTTGTGATGATATCCAAAAGTAGACATACTTACGAAGAAACCGCGAGAGTTTCGCCAAGATTCCTGGAGGGAATCTTGAAATATTTTAATTTTAACCATGAATTCACATTTTTGACAGAGTCAGGCCACTTCCGGGCCATTAGGTTTGGGGTTCCGACTCGAAATCGACGAGTTCTAGAGTTCTATTTGTTAGCAGACAGTACTACGAAGAAACTGCCAAGGTTTCAGCAGAATTCCTGGAGTAAATCTTAAAATATTTAAACTTTCAGGTTTTGGTAGGGGCGACCCCCTTCAGGGTCGTCAGGTTTATGATCCAGACGTAATATTTGAAGTTTTTTAGCGCTAAAGCGATGGCTCGGATCCTCCTCGAGATCCGGGTAAAATTCTAACCAAATTGCTGGGGAAACTCTCGAGGTACGTCAAACTTTCTACATGGGCGAGCTATCTCGCTTACAGGGCGGTAACTCAATATGCTTACTGCGGTTTAGTACAACTCTTCGCCTACGGATGGGGCCTGCGTCAATGCTGCATTATTGTCGAAATTTTGGTTGAGTTCCCAGAGCAAACTAATTCAAAAACACCGATAAATCCCTATTAACAAAGCGTCAAAAACAGATGGACGGCTCCGCGTCCAAAAACCGTAAAACGTATAGACCATGCAAATAAACTTGGATAATGGCTGAGTGAAACGTGTGCGTGACCGTGGATGATTCAGAGTTCCACTGATAGTTTTCAATTCAAAATCGGCCTTGTTTAACCTCGGTCGGCTCAGAGATCTTAATTTCAGGTCCTAACTCGACTCAGGGAATCATGAAAAATCAATTTCAACGTGAGTGTCGCGCATGTTTGTGTCCTAACTCTTCGACCGAGGGAGGTTCAGCAGGACTTCGGCTAACCACGACTACGTGTCTGCGGGACTAGCTACGACGGGCAGGGCTAACAGGAAAATGGCAGCGTGGACAGGGAATCCATGAAGTTCTAGGCTTACGGCTAGTCAATGTGTACTACACGGTCCTATCGTGACAATTCTCCTAGTCTACTTCACTACTGTTCGACGACCACCCCACGGATCCCTGTCCACACTTATGTCCACGGCTCCTTGACTCGACGTCCATCGCGCGTCCATTCCATCGCAAAATACAGTCGGGGAAAACCATAAGAGTAAAACAGATAGATGTAGTCGAAACAACTGAAGTACCAAGCGCCAGAGTCGGTCTGCAAAACGACCGAACTCTGCGCTGCCGAAGTCGCACTGAACTCTGGCGAATTTGTGCGGTTCTGCTTTTATATGAAATTTTAAAAATTTGAAATTTCGAACTTGCTGGACGGTTAAAGTGCTTATTCAGCACTTTTAGGGCGATCTGACCCCAATTTTGATCTTTTAATCAAACATCTTTATCGGAGCAAATTCCGATCATTCTTGAGGCCAAATTTATATAAAATTTATACACAACTTAAATGATTAACGACCCTAGTCCTATCAACTTTATATAAACTTTAACTAAATTAAACGACGTTCTAGAAGCTGTTGTACACAAAATGGATTCAAACTTCATAGTACAAACCAACAACTCGTAACAAACCATCAGCTGCTATGAAACTTGCCGAGGACTTCCACTAAACAGTGTAAACTTTATATCAAAACACATACTTTAATATTAACTTTATGGAAACATTATTCAAACTTTTGGCGGTTACTGATAAGAACTTCTTCGCATCTTCAATATAAATTTGATCTACTGGGCCAAGCTTTATATTAAACTAATATAAGGTTAACACAGACTCGATACCACTGCACATAAGTTTGTTTATTCAAAGAAGTATAGAGCTGACGCTGAACAAGCTGTGAAGTAGTAACGGTACAGCGGCACACGGGTCGCTCAAAGCATTCTAATATAAATTTAACATCATTGCCTTATTTACTTAGTGTTAATATAAAATTAATTTCAAAACTGAAGGCTTACACACGTGGAACCAGCATCCGTATAAAGACGAAGCGGCTTAAGTAAACAAAAGGAACAAGAGGCAAGAGCAAAGGGGTAAAAAGAGAGTGGGGGTTGCTGAGGGATGGCCGAAGTGCCAAACAAGCCTCGGATTCGGACTCAGAATGTTCGACCGAGCACAACGATATGTAACAGGACCGTATTCGGTCTACAGGGGGAAATAGACTCTTGGGGGAGGGTCCATGTCGAATTTTCTCCAGGTAGGGTGTTTTAAACGGTTCCCCTGGGTTCGGGGCGCACCTTTCTGGGGAGTTTTATATATTTTTGGGTTAGTCTGGACAAGGGGAATCTAATGAGGGGTTACACACCGGTCGTGGCGTTATTTCTGAAATCTTCGTATGAGGGGGTACTTAAACGTGGGCGCAGCGGGACCGGTCCGGGCTCAAATTAAAGCCTCGGATCTGGGGATCACGATGGTGCTACGTATATATTTGTGTGACTACTACTCGTTAAGTTATTTAGTTATGTATTTTACCCATCCGCGTACCTACTAATTTACTCATAAGTCAGTGGATCCGGGTCGGATCTCCACGAAACCGGCCTCATTAGAAAGATCGTAAAATTCTCTATAAAAATGTTACGTACAAAATTTTCGAATTGCCAACGGTTCCGGAGATATGGGCCGGAGCCGATACTTTTGACACCAAATTTTCTAAATTTTGCTTCTTATCTTAACCAGCGCGAATGAACGCTGGTAAATAATATTTCGTAAAGTTTTACAAATTACCAGTGCGGCGATAACTAACGAGCACTAGTAAATTTTATACTTTCAGTTTCCTCTTATAATTTTCAGGGAAATCTCTCAATTGCTGTTCGCTTTCGGGCGAACAGCCACATTTTTGTGGTCCTCCTTCGTGAGGACGGTCGTGACGGGTCTTCGTCACGGCCAATCTTTAGATTCAAATAAACTTTGCAGGTCCTACCACACGGGGTAGGGCAATTCATACGTATATACTTATACTAGGTACAGCGGGGGAGAGTCGTACCGTCCTATATTCCTTCGAGGTCGCGTATGGCAAGGGCTCGCTATACGCACTGTCTGTACCTATGAAATGCCAATTTGTATGCGTAAAACTCCTAACTTTCCTTCTAAAATTGTCCCAAATAAGTTATACTCAATCAGTCGTACTTCTAACCTAGAAATTACAAAAATACAACAAAGTATAACAAACAGCGTACATAAAGTCATCGTAAAATGCAGGCGCTTTTATGGCCTGATCAACCCAATAAAATAGTACAATTATAACACAACATGATCATAAAACGGTATACAATGACAACAATAGGGCGGCGCTTTTATGGCCTCATATAATAACAATGAACGGTATGAATATAGCACAGTACTCGTATACAAATGGTTAACGAACGTTATCCCAATCAATCGGCTGGATCGTGCACCTGAAAATAACTATGCGAGCAACAACATCGGTTCCAACGGTACACAGTTATATAATACGATCAAGAATATAGATATCAAACACGTGCCTTTATGGCCATCAAGAGTATAACAAGAACGATGACAATATATATATACCAATGATGCCTTTATGGCCAACAATAATATGGTAAAAATCATGATGATGCCAATATATATATCAAGGCGTGCCTTCAGGGCACTACAATCAATATGTATATAGATGAATACATATATCTGTATATACGGTTACAATTCCTTGACGATTATCCATCCCTGAAATATCAACAACGATACCCATCTTAGTTGAAACAATGTCGGCGGTGCAGGCCGAAATACTGAAAATGCAAGCCGGTTACATAGCGGGACTCTTTGAACCTAATATTTGTTCCGATGTCGTATATATATACCTTGATTTCAGTTCTGTTTCAATTATTTACATATATACCCGGTGATTTCTGATTTGCTATAATTATGTACTTATATAGCTGTATTGTTCTTGTGAGTTATTTGAATTACTGGTTTACGTATATACGGTGATTCCTGGTTTGGTGCCAGTTGGGCAGTTTACATATGAGGAGACAATGTTCAGGGCTTTATGGTTGATGGGTATATATATAGGAACTCAGTTTATATTTTTTTGCTTGTGATTGATTGATTCTGGTTACATAAATGTACGTATTGTCATGCGACGGTGGGTTCCTCACCCTTTTGGGCTATTCCCGTCGGGGGTCCCAGTTTGGGGAGAATCTGGGGGCTGAATTCGGAAATGTTGGCCACTATACGTGTGGTCATGATTATTGGGGAACTCAACTAAATGTTGACCATTACAATATGGACAGGATTTTCTGTCTTAGGTAAAATGTTGTCCATTACACTGTGGACAGGATTATTTGGTATTCGAAAAAATGTTGTCCATTATACTGTGGACAGGATTTTTTCGTAGTTCGGAAAAATGTTGACCATTGCACTGTGGTCAGGATTACTTGTGTTCGAAAAAATGTTGTCCATTAAAATGTGGACATAATTATTGGTGGTCGAAAAAATGTTGACCATTGCACTGTGGTCAGATTTATTTTTGTTCGAAAAAATGCTGACCGTTGGGGTGTGGGCAGGGTTATCGTAAATGTTGACCATTACTGTGTGGTCAAGATTATGGGTTTTCGATAAAAGTTTGCCATTAGGCTGTGGTCAAGATTAATCCACCTCGTAACGATCCGTATGGATCTGTTATTACATATTCATTATTACTCACGAATAGAGATCAGAGATCGAATAGAGAACATTGTGTAAAAATAAAATTGTTATACGCTTTATAGTTGTTTTTATTTTCGTTTTTACGATATCTTAAAGTTTGTCATAAAGGTTCATACAGTGTATAAATAATTGCAATAATTTCTGGGCGCTCCATTTGCTGAAAATTTTGCAAGGGTGCATGGGCCGGGTCTGTCCTTTTTAAAATTGATTGATCAATGAATATTTGATTGATGATCACGATCATTGATTCGCAATATAATTCTTCACAAACCCTGGTTTTTGGCGTTTCGTTGTTTGATGTGTATGTAGCTTCGGTGATGGCACAACACCACCATCATCTGAAGTTTATTCAGTTTAACAGAACGCGCAAACGCTCCTGTCAGAGACATTGCCCTGCGAGTCCATAAGTCATGCCAGTTTACATCATTAGCCACAGTTAGGTCGGCGACTGTAATACAATTTAATTGAAATAAAACGAGCTTAGCGTGCGGAGATTATTTAGTTGTGCAAAAAAAGTCTTATTTTGTCTGTCTGAAAAACAGTCACCGCATTCAAATTTATTATTTTTTATTAACTAAACCTACAACAATACGCAAAAACTCTAGACTGTCTGAGACTCGCCGGGAATTCCAGCATAATATATTATTATTTTTCATTACAATGTCCAGCTAATATTTATGTTATACCAGATTAGCCACGTACCGCTCAGCCACAACAGAGTGCAGTTTAACTTAAACAAAAGCTGGTGCAGCGTGCTGACATTTCTCAAATAACGTTATGTGCAAAAATAACTATTTTGTTCTTTCTGTGTCATTCATAAGCTAGCACCAGGCTAATAGAATTCTGCAATTATATTTCATTTTATTTGGCAGCTCCAATTATTTCCTGACCAAATGTTCTTCAACCGCGCCAACGTAACGGTTCCCGATTTTGGCCATTTGCGCCCCCACCTACCCCAGGTTTTTAGGCTATAACGCTTTGTTGGGGCTCAAAAAGATAACACAAAATGCAAAATCATCTTATTAAGAACTAGAAATGTTTGATTTAGCAATTTTGTGAGATCAGCCGTGAATACGTAAGTTTCAATAGATTCTTCAATCATCTTCAGTTTATGTTAATAAAACGTCAGACGGATGTTTGCAGCAGTTGTTTTACCCATTCGGGTACCTGCGGTGCGTATTTAAATTGAACCAGTTCAATCTGCTATGTATAACACAGTATGGATTTCTTAAAAGTATTTTGGCCAGGACTTTTAAATATAAACATGACATCACCGGCAACATAATTCTAAGGATTTCACAATAATATTTGCTTGTTTTACATACACTGGCTCAAGTACCAGCAAGTGCTTGTAAATTTTGGCAGTATACAATCTCTGCAGCGAAGCCTGAGATTGCGCTCTTTGTAATGAGTTGTTCATTATACGGAGGTATCTCATTTTTATAGCACTCTGTTCAGAAATTTTTAGCATACCTTGAGTAGTTTTCTTTGACAACCGGAGACACCCATAATTTCAAGTCTCCGAGGGAATATCATGTAACAACATTATGTTTGTGTAACTGGAGACAATAGAAAAAAGCCCGAAACTGTGTAGTCTAATCTCCATACATTGTGCGCACATTCACTGTGGCGCAGTTCGCTCAAGGATGTGTACTGGAACGCATTTTTGTTGCACTGGCAGATCACACAAACCCATTTCGATCGACAAATAAAGCATTTACCTTTGTCAGCCTCTTTAAGGTACTAGAGATACAATAGTATAGCGTTATATTACGTGCATTGTAAAAGTTATTTTCAACACTTTAAACTCACAATGGCTTTATTTCTACCTACATTTTTGTTTTAAGATATTATAATATTATCAAGAGTGCATTAGGGAAGAGCATGACGCTTCCCTGCACTCACATGTTAGCCCGTGTTTGATGATACGGGCGTTTTCGGCCTGTCCCTCCCCAGTTTTTTTGGGGGTTCGGTCGGACCTCAACCCGCCAATTTCTGGAAGGGGGTCGGTTTATAAGCGGCTGCTGGTTCAACCGACCCCCCAAACAAAAAAGAAAAAAAATGGGGGGGGGGGGTCCGAGCTACCCCTCACAAACTGGGGATCAGGGCGAAAGCGCCCGTATCATCAAGCACGGGATAACATGTGAGTGCAGGGAAGTGTTGTACTCTTCCCTAATGCACTCTTGATATTATTAAGACCAGGTTTTGGTTCCTGTTCAGGCTTTAAACTTAAGATCCGGAATGGTAAAAGATACAAGATAATTAAGTATAATCGAACGCAGGCGAAATTGAACGATATCGCAATTGATCGATCCTAGTTTAATCATAATTCATTAAATCAAAATTTTGTATTTTATGCAAAATAACATTTTTAAAAATTGTTTTTATTTTAACGCGATCGAACTTCGTTAAATTAATCGGTAACCATAGAATCCTGTTTAAACGAAAACGATAAATCGAAGGAAACATCGCTAGATTTCTGAGCCCTTAATTCTTATTGTAACCGTACAGTAATCGCCAGAAATGAGTGTCGCCTTTAGAACGACGGAACGTTGAACAGAGATCGAACAAATTTATCGAACACGTCTCAAACAAATTTTTTAGTTTGTCTTGCGGGCATCGAACGAACAACATTTCTGGCGAGCACTGTAGGGATGACAACGCGAAGATACAGGCGAAATTCCTTTTTTCCTTAAAGATGTGATATATCAATTTCGAAATTCTTCGTCTTTTCGATTCATTGAGAAGGAAATGAAAACTCCTACGCACTTATACTGCAAATGACCTTATAACTACTGTAATTAATGTATTTCAGCTGTATGTATTATTGTCTTTCTGTGTCTTCGTGGAGAGATTTTAAAAAACCGGTCATTCGCTAACGAAATACATACCATGATATTGCCCAAAGTGTTTATTTAACAGGGTACAGTTGCTGGCAAAAACAAACCAATTATTATTATTAAAGAAAAATTCGCAAACAGTTCGAGAATAACGGATCAGGACTACTTCAAAATATTTTGACTATAAGAATTTACTTAACCCGCTCCATAATTTTAAATTCACTATGCTTAAACTATGTATATTGTATTTAAATAAATACTGCATTATAAGTTATACTAATTTGTTTTTCCAGTATGGTGATAGCGAAATCATTTTATTACCACTCCCTTGCACTTAAAGTATGTAAGAGCAAATTATAATTTTCGACCGAGCAAGTATTCCAACATACTGATGTCTCATTCATCACGTTTGTGATTCTCAATAAACAGCTAGGAATTATTCAAAAAGCAAAATGCGTGCACATGTGCATACCTTAGATGACCGATGTATATCTTCCATTGACAACGTAGTGCCGCGATGCCAGCAGACGTGTGTCGTATTGTTCGCGCGCTGGAATAATTGTCGCTCCGCAGATGGACTTCGAGGTGAAGCTGGTACTTCCTGCAAATATGCACTTACAATGTTACATAGTAAGCGATAATTCACTGCTCATAAACAACCTACATTTTTCTCCACTAAGAAGTAATTTTCGCAGGCATACGCATCGAATAGCTAAATCTTACAAACTAGTAACTCTATCAAGATTGCAGAGCATAGTGAAGCATATAAAACTAACACCATCAATGTTTCCCATGCCCGAAAATCCCTATCAGCCTCCCATTACGTCACAACAAAATTAAGCATTTTGCGCCTTGCCCCCGTACCCATGGAACTATGCGCCGCTGAGCAAAACCAACATCGGCAATGAGTTTCCTATGACCGAAAACCCCAAGTGAAACTTTTCAGCCGCCTAGGACGTCAGAACAAATTTTGGAATTTTGGGAGGAGGAACCGCGAGGGTGCCATACCTCAAACCCCTAACTTCAGAACCAGAGTTTTAATAGAAAAACAAAAAAGAGGCATCGGCATTTATCATTTTACTGTGAAATAAAATCAACCAGAGAAAAAATTCGAAAGTTAAAACAAGAATAACCTTGCTTCCGTGAAGGGTACTAAAATGGGGTTAAAAACCCCTAATTTTTACCTCTGGCCCTGAAACATGGGGGCGCAATAACCCACTACCCCTGGAAATATGTGTCGCAGAGCAAAATCAGCACTAGCAATGAGTTTTACATGCCCGAAAACCCCCAAGTTAAACTTTTGAGCCACCCAGGACGTCAGAAGAAGCTTTCGACATTTGGGTCGAGGAACTTCGAGGGCATCATACCTCACACCCCGTAACTCCACAGCCGGAGCCTTAATCGAACAACAAAAAAGGGGCATCGGCATTTATCATTTTACTATGAAATAATACCACCCAGAGAAAAAAGTTCGAAAGTTAAGATAAAAGTAACCTTGCTTCCATCAAGGGTACTAAAATGCGGTAAAAACCCTAGTTATTTTACTTCTGCCCCCGAAGCCAGAACTCAAATAAAAAATGCTCGCTGATATACACGGTACATCGACTATGCCGAATCGCTCGAGCCCAAGTTCATGAAAATCGGTTAAGTCGTTTCCGAGTTATGGCCGATCACACACACACACACACGAATTTAAAAGATTTCACCCCTGCAACACACAATCTGGCTACGTTACACTACGCTCTGATAAAAATTCATATTACTTTTGAGCGACCGAGAGCCGCTACATAGGCGGATTTCAATCCAACTGCAATAAACTAAAACTAGTAACTCTATCGAGATTGCAGAAAGTAGTGAAGCATAGGTACACCTACGCCTTTTGCGTACACAGCCAATGAGCTTTCGATAGCATACGTCGATATGCTATATGTTGACATCACACAATACCGCACAAGATAGAACAAAACTAATACCGGCAATAAGTTTCCCATGCCCCAAAACCCCCAAGTGCAAGCTACCAGGAACGTAACAGGACGTAACAGTAAAATAAAGAATGTTGGGTCTATGAACCATGGCGGCGCCATTACCCCGTACCTATAGAACCGTGGATCGCAGAGCAAAAATCAACACCAGCAATGAGTTTGCCATGCCCGAAAACCATGAAGTAAAATCTTTCAGCCGCTCAGATTGTGAGAAGAAATTTTCGCATTTTGGGCCGTGGAACCACGAATGCCATACCTCAAACCCCATAACTCCCGAACCGGAGCCTTAATCGAAAAAGAAAAAATAGGCATCATAATTTATCATTTTACTACGAAATAAAACCATTCAGAGAAAAAATTTGAAAGATAAGATAAAAATAACCTCTTCCGTGAAGGGTCCTAAAATGGGGCAAAACCCACATTGGACCCCTGACCTCGGAACCAGACCCCAAATTAAAAAACGCTCGGGAATGTACACCGTAATTCGATAATGCTGGTTCGAATGAGCCCAAGATCATGAAAATCAGTTACGTAGCTTCCGAGTTATGGCCGATCACACACACAGACGAAATTTTAAAGATTTCACCCCTGCAAAACACAATCTCCACTACGTTTCACTACGTTCTGATAACCGTTTTCCTTTTATTTTTCAACATAGACGGAACAATGAGGCGTTGTTTTCATTTTTAATGAACGCATTTTCGTTATAATTTGTAACAAAATGAACATTACCATGATTAGAAAAGACAGGTACCTTTTCGTATTTTTACAAGTCACAACTTTTTGTATTATATAAAAGTACAGTAGTAACCAAAAATGGCGTAATCAAGCAAACAACTAGCCTCAAACAAGTATCAAGTGAACGATTTGCCACAGTTTTCGAAAGTATTAAAAAATTTTGCACGAACTTTTTTACATAGAATATTGAACAAGCGACGTTTATTATTGGCGAGTGCTGTGTATTTACACGTTCGTACCCTGTAAATTTTTTGATATTACAATACAAAGATAATGCAAAAAGCTGAACTAAATGCTATACACCTAATTTCAGTATAATTTGCGTTCTGCTAGCTTCCTCCACTATTTTAGTAGGAAACAAAACGTTTTGTGTTTAGAGGTACAAGCACTTGCGAACCGACCTGTAATACTCATTATCCAAAATTAGAAAAGAAAATTTTGGACTTTTTCTGTAACACAGTATCCGCCATGAATAACCGCTGCTCGTTCGAAAAATGTTATATCACTGTCCGTTCGAGACTTACTCGATGCTCGGAAGGCAATAGTCATTTCTAGCGCGTAATGTACTGAAGTAATTTTAGCATCCTTACAAACAACAGGGCCAGTGAAAGGAGTTAAATCGCTTTAAACATGATTAAATATTTTTGCCTTAAATACTTCAGGAACATCGTGCTAAAGAGCCAACTGCGATTAAATATAAAATACTATTTCCAACAAAAGTTAAGCAAGCTTGCAACAGATTTTTGCCGCGCTACATTGTAAAAGTTACAGAAACAACGTGCTTTAGGGTATATAGGCAATACTTTAGTTAATTGTTAATTGACTGTGTGGCCAACGCGGCTTATTGGCACAATAATCGTCAGAGACGTCATGAGTGATTGTCTTACAAATGAATATTTGCCAAAATTAAACATCTTACCGCATCTGTTTCGCTTTTGAGTCCATCTATTCGTGGACTTTTCAGTGGATCCCCAGAACTTGGATAAAGGCGTATGTCAACTTCATCGTTAGAACCTGGAATACGGTGCACGACACATGCCGTAAAATGAATATTGCAAAACTTATTAACAAACTCAAAAACGTGAAAATCATTTTGCATTATTCAAGATTATGTTCTGTAGCAGCAAATAAATCCAGGTCACGCCGCGTCAAACCCCAAATACTATTGAGATGATTTTTATACTAAGCGAATTCCCAACTACCGCGAAAAAATTATTGGACTTTTATGATAATTAAAAAGCAGAAACAAAAAGAAAACAAGCAAACCCAGCAAAAGAATCTTCATGTTATAGTACATACACGCCAGATATAACCGACGCATTGCGAGCGAGTCGGGAGTGAATCTACAGCGAGCCGCGATCAAGCGATCATTTATAACAAATTTGTTTCGAGCGAGTCGCGAGCAAGCGACAGTCAGTTTTGGAGGGTACTGTAGTTAAGTAATAAACTGTCATATATGTCGTCATAAGATTATAGGTCAGAAACATGCCGAAACGCGTTTAAATGGTAGGAAGCGTAAACTTCACCATGGACATAGCCAAAAGTACTAAACGGCACAACTAGGTGACCACAACTTTGTAGCAAAGTAGCATAATGGGTTATGTATCTTTTCTACACCCGGGAACCCGCATCATCACCGACAGCTTCCAGACCTACATGCAAGGACTGCGCCGCCTACGTGCTGGATAACTGCCACGGTTTTTGCGTGCACAGTACTGGTGCTTCCTCGCCTGTGTTTGCCGGTGCAGTATTTCCGGATACCCTAACCTAAGCTTCAAGCTTACCCTAAATCTGAACCCAGTCTAAACCTAATTTCCAAACATCAAAATATCAATTTTTCGATTGCATTACCGATATCGGGAGCCATGTCTTCTTGTGACGGACGGTAATCGTCACAGCCCATGCATCGGCGTATAGCCTATTGCATTTTCTATATCATATCCAAATGTGAGCCCAATCGGTCAATCCAAAGTTATGTCCAAAAAGGTCAAAAAACCAAAATCCATGTCTAAAAAAATCCGACCCCTGAAATTGGGCCCCTCTCCTGAACCCCCTTGAAGAGCTAGATCCCTGAAACCTCTTCCGTTGGAAAGAGCAGGAAAAACTGGTCCATGAGGGGTTAGGGGGGTGACGATCTTAAGTGGAGCTTTAGGAAAAAATTGCCAAAAAAGCGTTTATACCCCAAAAAATCAAAACAAAAAGTACAATATTTTAGCATCATCAGGAGGTTATACCTGAAAAGGGGCGACCCTGATCTCGCAGAGATCTCTTTTGTGGGTAAGAGATGATTGAGGTCCAGAGACTATGGTGGCTATACTGAAAAGATGGTGCGCCTTTCTCTGATTTTCCCCCTCAGCCCAATCAGGGCCCTTTTCTATGTGGCTGTGAATTTGGCACAAAAATTGTGTATTTTTCTCGAATTTAGTGCATTAAAGGCCCAACGGTAGTTCTTAGTGTTGTTGTGATTTTAAAACTAGGTCTTTGACATGGAAGATCCACGATACATCTTGGTGACTTAAAATAGTGTAATTGTTTCAGAGCTTAAATATGACGTTTTTACCCACATCGTTTTAACTGAAGAGATGACTTGACAATAACAACGATCTATTGAAGAAGCTATAGAAAAGGCTTCTAAATTTTAGCATTCAGTAATATTGTTCAACTATTATTATTTTGTAATCACTTCAACTACACATTTAAACAAACCATCTGATTGACAACACAACTTCATCCATTACCACACTTAGCGAGAACTTTACAAAGATTTTAAAACGGCCGCGGCCAGAAAGAAGTGCGAAAATATATTGCAACAGTGCGAAATGGATTCAAATTCCGCTTAATCGAACACAACCAAAACTTCGTTTAATCTTTTGGTCAATGTTATATTTAATGTCATTATTATTACACGTTTTCATCACCAAAAATATGCAACTTACTGAACCATCTCAACAAAGAATATTTTCTTTTTGAAGGTGGTTAGTTTAACTTTACGAGACACGATTATTGTCACGAGACACGATACTTAAACGAATAGTTGTTAGAAGTATTTAGTTTGTATGTTTTGTTAGTTTATTGCACAGGATGCAAATACAGACCTGACCCGCGATGTTTTGTAAAGATTAAAATCAACAAGCGTTTCGGTAAAAGTGCTACAACAATAATTATATTGTTTCTTGGAAATCAATGTGCCGGCTTCCTTAATGTTTATATCACAGTTAACTCACTACACGATCGCAATGTCGATAAATTGAGCGGTACATCAGAAGTAGATTCTTTAGCCGCCATTACAGCCTTTGTGATTTCCTCAACCCAAAGAGATTTTTCCTCACCTGATCTAAAATTACGAAACAAAAAGTAACATCTCTATACTAGGTTAATAGTCTGAATAATCTGAAACCTTCAGAAATTATAATTTTACATTAATATCTCCAAAACTGTACGTTCGAAAGATCCTGTTGTAAATCTGAGCGACCTATTTGTGCAGAAGAAAGTCATAATGTACACATTGTCAGTCGGACAGCCTCAAACAGATTTAGCGAAGATCTGAATAACACGTACTTTCGTCTCACTTGACTTCTCATATTATTGAACCATTCAAAGTTTCGAGTGATTGGACGAATTCTGCTGATGCATATATTGTAACTTAAAATGGTTCGTGCGGTGACTGCATGTCGCTATGTCAATATACAGTCATTAGATAATAACGGCATGTAATCACAACAATATGTTAGTATGTCGGAAACATAACAGTATAAAACATACAGGCATAGTTCACCAAAATTGATAGCTAATTGAAAAAGATAAGTATTTTCCAAGCATTGAATTAACGCATAACACTGCCAGATAACATTCACAACACACCAAGGTTACAAAGGAACTAGCGTGTGTTGTTTCATACATCCGTTACCAATTTTAAGCATAACCCCACTATACGCTATAGTCATGTTAAGAAATAAACGCAAATTTTTCACGAAAATTCGCGAATATCAATGAAACAGATGTTAATTTTTTGCGAACTTTTCTCGAGCGATTGACAAATTTTTCGCAAATAATTCGCGAAAAACTTGCTTTTATTTCTGAGCATGACTGTTGTACGTAATCTTTATATCCGGCAGGCAACAGCTTACTTTCATGCGTACATAGTAATTTGCATTGCGAAAGGAAGCATAGCGACAACGGTTAGTCCAGGCTCACTCAATATCTAGTTATGTTAGCATGACGCTGCGATGCACAGTGATACTTTCATCGCATTGGCGGGGCAAATAAAACACAAATCAAGGGAACGTTCAAACTTTTTTCAGTATTTTAATGAGCTCACTTAAAATTCAGCCAAATAACATAATGTACTACAATCAGGTAAAAATCATTACAGGCAACGTGATAGTCAGTTTAAGTGTATTTAAAAATATTTATACCACTTAATTTCTTCTTCCGATAATAAAAAAGAAAAGATTCGAAATTTACCTATCCTAGTAATGCTTTGAATTTTTGTTTGATACAACTAAACTGGAAAAATTCACTATTATTTTTGTATTTTTGAACGTTTCAACTTCGCGCTGCGCAAGCAAAATAGAGACAATACAATGTTGCGGGCACAAAACCATAGATCCTGCGCGCTTACCGGGTAAAACAATCCCTTAAATTCCTGGTTTATAAACAAACAAGATACTCAGTCGATATTTGAAAAATTCACATTTTATTGCGTTTTAAACATAAGCCCATGCTTCAGAAACGGATTCCCTGACAATAAAGTGTTTCAGAGCAAAACTCCGACATGTGGCTGTTCCACTTGTCCTTGAACCAATGCTGACAAACACTAATTATTGTGTGTTCCACATCTATACATTGTATATTGACACTATTATGGGACTAATAGGAATCCTACATAGATGGAACACAAGACACATTATAACGAAAACGATATATATAACCGATAAATTAAACCTCTCCGCAACCAAATTACATTTTCAGCAATATAACAATAACCATAGTAATTCGCACCCCATAGCTTTATACACACAAAATAAATCTTTATTTGTATATACCAAGGTTTAGCCAACTCCTAACAAAAATATATATACGTTGCTTGCACAACATGAAACCGAAAATTAGTGTAGTCACAATCATACGCTGCCAAAATACTTTGCGTGTTTTAACGTACATAGTCCAGCATTACAGTACACGCAAATCTTTTAAAACATACTCAATCTTGTAAAAACATGTGGTTCACTGGACTCTTTACAGGACCAAAATTTTCCTGGTGGCTTTGATATGGGGGCCCAAGCTCGAACCTGGGGGACTTACCCCCAGGTTACCAGGGGAAACCGTACCCCCAGCTTACCAGGGGAAACCGTACCCCCAGGTGAGCTGGGTAGTTATATAATTGCCTTTTTTTCGTGTTTTTCATGTATTTACAAAATGTATATCGTTGTTTTTGTTGTATATTTGTTATTTAAGTAGCAAAAATGTGTATAAGTGCAGACCACACTTCATGTTATTAAAGATTTTGTCATAAATAGTCGAAACTTAAGGTGTGTTATTGAGTTTTTGTATTAACCACTTTTATTAGAGCAATCATTTTTGACAAATGCCTGGGAGTTCTAGGGGATGACCTGGGGGAAGGGGGAAGCCAAAACTTACCTGGGGCATGACCTGGGGGAACTGCCAAAATTCTGTGGGATCTCGAAAATCTCGGAGAGGTGACTCCCCCTCTGCTGAGAGGCCAGGATCATTAATTTGTTGACAGAGGTGATATTGCGTAAATACTATTGATTTTATCCCATGCGACACCCCTGAATATAGACATATTAAATTGACAAATACTTTCACTGTTTTGTGTCCTAAAATATTGTATATTTTAGATCCTACAGTGTCCAAGAGAAAGAAGTAAAGACAATCCCATTACAAAATCAAAACATGGAAGCAACATATTAATCGTGTTAAACAACCGTAAAAGCCAGACTACAATAAGAATTTTTAAACTTTGGATCATTGCGCGAAAGAGGGATCTTTCGAAATTGTAAATAGCAAAGTTGTAGGTATTCATAGTATTCATAAGACGTTTCTGAACAGACATCTGCTTTTTAAATTTTATAGGAAGAGCATTAAAATTTAGGAAATCAGATTGGCCAAAATCTCGAAGTTTACAATTCGAGTTGGCTTTGAAACTTTTTTGGCATAAAATTATTGTAGTAGCGCAAATACAAAGCTAGGTGCACTAACTCTAATATGGCACATAAAAATAAGAAAATCAATCTTCCTAGTGTTGAATTATGCGTATTATGAAAAGAATTTTCGCTTACTTGACTATTGTTTAATTTAGTTTATTAATATGCCAACACAATAAAAGAAAACGATACTATTTAAACGATACATCAAAATAATCTTATTAACAAATCCAAAGTACTTTAGTTGACATAAAGTCTAAATTCGCCACATGTATAAATGTTATAGACAGTATTTAGATAGGCCGATGCACCAGATATGGACGCCAAACCGCTACAGTGGTCCAATTTATTTAGTCGATGCGACGTTCAAAATGTTTAAGGTTGATGAAGCGTCTTTCCTTTATCAGGAAGAGACTTCACAGTGATTACTATTCTTCGTAAAACATTTTTACGAAGTTCAAGACGGTAAAACAGTGAAATAATTTTAGTGAGTCATCTTAAGTATTACAAAAAGGTTTTCATGAAAAATCTCACTAAAATGAATTGCTACTAGCGCATTTATAATCTTATATATAAAAATCATATCTAATTATGCGATCCTTTTCAAAGACTTAAATCCTACATTTTGTTGATTGTCTTGTCTTTCCTTGTATTATATGATAAACCCCGAAAGGCACAAATATGACGAGTAAAATTACGTGGTAGAGACTCGATAATTTTAATGTCAATAATCAAGGCGTCCAATTTTTTGAACAATATTCACGACTAGGCGTAAGATATGCCGAGAACATTGTGCAACAAACATTTTTACCTCTTATTCAAAACGTACCATTCATACGGTTCATAGCTGATTTCGCACAAACTCTGGATTGAGAATTTGAAATTAATTGAGAACAAAATCCCTAAGTCTTTTGATTACATTTTATTATCCACAAATTAGCAACACAAAAATTTACATATATTTAAGGTCATTAAACCATAACGCAAAACATAGAAATCTGAACAGATTAACATTATATTAATTACTTGTTCACATTATTTATCGAGGCGAATTAACCAAATTCTGACGAACCACAAGAGTATCTTATTATTCAAAGAAAAATAATAAAAATTGTCGCTAACTCGAGATAAGTGGCAAAAATCGTGACGATTTGGCCAGACATAACGAAATAAGGATATTCACACACCAAACAGGTTCCGAACCTAACAAGGTCGTTATGATGGTATTTAAAATCAAGGCCAATCAGGCTTTTTACGCATTCTGATCCTGCGTGGAGTCAACGGGACTTATATTTTATTTACTATAATTGGAGGAAAGTCCGACGGCCACGCCCGTTCAATTTCAATAAATGCACAAACAGAACACAGTGATTATGTAAGGTGAGTAAAATAACAAAAGGCATTGTTATGATTGAACAAAAAGATACAGTCTCCACTAAAAATAAGCGAAGTAGAAATGATAACGATCGAAATCGCAACCGATCGAAATTCCGTTTAATCGCAATCGATCGCAATACGTCGAAATTTAGTTTAATCGAAAATAATCTATTTAGATTTTATAAATTGGAAATTTACTCCCACTGCGACAAAATCATTAAACAAAATTAATCGAAATTTCGTTTAATTGAAATTGATCGAAATTTCCTTTAGCCGAAGTAGATAAAAATTTCAATCGATTATTTTGCTGTTATTTCTGGTCGAGACTGTATTTTTAATACGCAGAAACTTTTCCTAATACAATTTACCAAGGTTAAGAGGTACTTTCATCCAAATATACTAAAGACATTTTCCTACAGCGATCGATAAACAGTTCATATTTCCTGAAGCAGCTTGAAAAATCAAGATGCCATGTAGCGTCTTAATATAGAAATTAACGAAACACGCAATTACCCCGAGACGTAACATTTTAATGTTGAGTACATAATTTTACTTACGATGCAGCAACAACAAGAGATCGGTTCCCTCCATAAATGGTGAAACAATGCTCCATTCCTGATGTTATTTTGAACGGATCTCCGTCTTCCAACTAAAACAGATATCGGCCTTATGACATAAATAAAAATGATCCGCAGAACTACAGCATTAACAATTCAAAACGACATTGAACCACAGGCATGCGAAAGCGTTTAAGCGTATTTGCGTTCGTGCGCGTGATTGTTGGGGTACATTCAGTAGTCCTCGGCTGTACTTGAAACAAAACAATATTGATCTTTTTGACAAAAAAGCCTTCTTAATCGGTATAGATCTTAACCTGAAACAGTTGGCTAGCATTTTCTATAGACGATATTCACAAATAATCACCAATAATAAAATACGACTGTGTGATTTCGGAGCTATTGCCTTAAAGTTTATATTAATATTAATACCAAATTACGAGAACCGTCGATAACGATAAGTTGTTAAGGTTTTCATGCAACATACTGTTGGAAAAGCGCAATCCTTAATACTATGAAGGTCTCAAAAGTTCAAATTCCATGCTGCAAAAGCACGTCAGAATTGAAAAAAATTGTCGAGATGGTTGTATAATAATATTTGCCGCATTAAAGTTAATATAAATCATTTAAACCTCTACAAGTACAATCGCGGCTACAAATCAGAGTGCAAAGTTATCGATTGAAATTTCGGCGCAATCCCAGTTGGGGGGGAGTAATTCAACCAACCATGCAATTTTTCTGAAATGACATCTTTTATACTAAATCCGCCCTCCTGAGTCGATTGGTGCAATTGGCAGACCTCTCCGACTTGTCGTTCTTCACATATCAGGGACGGAAGACAATTGTCGGCCCTAGCTCCGCCTTGCAGTTCATTTTCACAGTTTTTTCCGTTTACGACTAAGCCTTATACTAAGCCTAAGCCTAAGCCTAACCCTAAGCCTAACTCTTAGACTAAGCTTAAGCCTCCTCGCCTGCGTTTGCCGGTACAGTACTTTACTAAACCCTAAGCCAAGGTTAATTTTATTTTTAGATAAATAAATAATGCCCGGACGTCACAAGAACCAGCAATTCACAATAATTCCTATACACGAAATTGTGGAGATTAATAATATTCGAGACCTCGATATAACGTATACTGAACTGGCGCGACAAACTATTGATAATGATTCAACTCTCAAGCACCTTGTTCGACGACGTTTATTAGCTAACTACAAGGATTGCGAGTGCGGCCAACCCTGTTACCTAGCAAAGCGTGGAGATTTCGGCAGGTGTGACGACTGGGAATGGCGATGTTCAAATCACCCCACTTGTCGAAAAAATATTCGATCCGGCAAGGATCTTTTTTTCGCTAGTCATCACATTTCTCTTGGAAATGCAATTTTATTAATTCAAGCCTACATCGACAAACAGACTACAACATGGATTCAAAAGCAATTACATATTAGTAAAAATACCGTCACCGATTGGTATAACTATTGCCGAGACATTGCGGTTGCATTCGACAGGGACTACTGGCAGTATCTGCGATTGGGAGGCCCTGGTGTTGACGTTGAGATTGACGAATCTATTTTTTTTCAGCAAAAATATCATCGTGGTTTACGTCGACGAAAACATGGCTGGGTTCTTGGTATGATCGAGCGACATTCTCAAAGGTGTCTTCTCTTCCCAGTCAACAACCGACAAATTCCAACAGTAATCCCATTAATTATTCAACATGTTTTACCTGGAACCCGAATCCTAACCGACAGCTTTCGTACCTACATTGACGGTTTACGTGCCCTTCCACGGCCACATCTCTACACGCACGAAACTGTCAATCATCATAATAGACAATTTGTAAATCCCACTGATCTTACCGTACATACACAGAACATCGATGGATTGTGGGCCCGGCTCAAAGAATCTATCCGAACACGTGGTGGAGTGAAACCGCAGTTGTTTGATCGTTATTTGAAGGAATATACCTGGCGACAACAATTTAAAGACAATCCTCAAGGGGAATTTTTCGCTCAACTACATGCTCTTTATCCATTATAAATGTAAGATATCTTGCATTTGTCTATAATAGTCAATAGCAAAATATACTTAGCCTAAGCCTAAGCCTAAGACTGAGCCTAAGCCTAAGTCGGGGGGCTGCCGCCCCCCGAACCCCCCGCACTAAGCTGTTACTCCACCAAACCAAATTTCTCAAATTTAATTTTTTATAAATTCACGTATTTGCCCATAATTTCTTACAATATCAAAATTTTGCAACGAAATTGCCTCCATTCAACTCCTCTCGTCATTCCGCGTCTAACGGTATATAATATGTCCATGTTATTACGAAAAAAAATTTTTTCATTTTTTTCCATAATTACGGAATTACCCTGCATCACTTACCCACATTGCCCCAACTTCCCCATCACTAAACTTTATAACGATTTTTTGTTATCATATGAAAGCCTATTAAATTCCACATTGTATGGTGAAGACCTCATCCAAATCCATCACTCCTTTCTAAAGTTATAGTCAATTTTCTAAAAATCGTCACTTTTTAAAATGTTCATTTTTTGAAAAACCCCTTTTTAGGGGTACCCTGGGGACTTACCCTTTGACCCTAGAGCCTCAAAACCATTCTAAATCGAAAGAGCGGACGTTTTTTACCCATGGGGGAATTAAGGGGGGTAGAATTTTTGAGCGAAGCGAAGGCGGCTTAAGTTTGAAAAAAAGCCTCCAAAAGCCAAAAAGCAACCCATCCTAAATCATAGAATAATGAGTTCAACATCAAGGTTTATGTTTCCAAAAGGGGCGAACCTGATCACGAAGTGATCTCTTTTGGGGGTGAGAGATGATTGGGGGTACAGAGACTATGGGGGCATAGTTTCCAAAAGATGGGTGCTATAGCAAGCGTAAAATAATTTTTCCCCCCCAACTGGGATTGGGCCGAAATTAGCTTCAGGTCTAGGTCCAGTAAACTATAACATCCGTCAAGTTTTTTTAATGTTTCCTTTCAAATGATACGTGATTCAACAATCTTATTCTGTAGTGAAAAGGATTGTAATTTATATAAATAATTAAATTTTAAGCACATTCTACAACATTACGGCTCATAACATTCATACTATAATACCACTCAAACAATAAAATTTAATATATTCTGCGATTTAAATCTTACGTAGTTATTGTATCCTGCAACCCACAATAAGCTCGATTTGAAACGGCGTGCTTGGTGAAAAATTAAATCAGGCCAAACTCGATTTAAAACGATCATTCCTTGAGCAAGTCAATTTAAATCGGGAAAAGTCAACGTCGATCGAATTCGGCCCACCCCGAATCAAAACTTTTAATTTTAATCAGCTTTGTGGGTACATTTTGCAGTAGTTCCCGCATATATATTACAGATTTGTGGTAAATTGATTACAATCCACAGATGATATCAGTTTAGGAAGAATGCTGCATTGTTCATACTTCCGACAAGCATGAATCATTAGTTAGATGAAATGGACAAACCAACTATAAAACATGCAATTTTATTTTGGTGCTACACGGCCAACTACATGCTGTTCGTTTTGCCAAAAAAAGTCCAAATTTTAGTTAATATCTATGATTCGCTAACTAGCCCAAACTCAGGTAATATTGCATAATAATATCACCTTTCCAACTCGCTGACCTCGAATTGAACCTGGATCAGTTTTTGGCGTACAAAATATTTTTAGTACCGACATTTTAAGTATTGACTACGAATGTAACTACCATCTCAACATTATTATAATGCTGTTGACAAACCATGAGTCCACGAAGAGGTATTTGACCGTGAATTTTGAATTGAATAAGGCCGGAAGACGCAGATAGACATGTTGATGAGGTAGACGTAGATGATGCACGATTTGCATAAAGCAGACAATCGTTGAGCAAGAAAAACATTCGCTGCACGGGACCTTTACGACTGTACCGCTGAAGAGAGCCTTCGCGAATAAAACGCTAAAATTTAATATTAGCAAACAAAATTGGCTTATTCATATAAATAATCCATACAACCTCGGACTGATTCATGGGACTTGACACCCTATGTACGTTTATATGTTTCAAAAATTTACTAACAACCTTTCTGCAGATATCATCCTTGGCTTCACTGACCTAGATAACTCAGATGTGGTTTCAAATTTCTACAAATGTATCTAATTCTACACCGATATCAAAATTTCAAATGCATATTATGCGCTGTGATATGTCAAAACTCGTTAGTTTAGATTATTTATAGTGTTACTATCATTATTTGAAGTACTCCACCATACTCTTAAATCTGTACCTATTTTCCTTGAGAATTTGCTTGGAAACAGGTGTTCTTAATATAGAGATATCCAGTTGCAGGGAAATTGTCAAAAGACGGAAAGCGATAGCACAGCACTTTATGTAGTTTAAAATGGATTTACTATTATTGGATACGACACGACAGATACGATATTTATTCATATAAAAATCCATATGTAATAGATTGACGTGATGCTGCAGCACTGCGTATTTCCAAACGCAATGCTCATACCACCCCAGTTATAGTAACCTCACGGACGGCCCTACGACCCCAGCTATAATAACCTCACGGACGGCCCTGACGGACTCATCCCGCAACAGCTTTCTCGGTAGGTTCTAAGAAGCTACGGAGCTTAGCAAACCGCAGGAGCGCTTCCAGGGATGCGTTCGGATACCGCCGGATAGGTTGTGTACGTCGTCTACGTGGTAATACCTTTGAGATTACCATAGAGGTTGGATCCGTCCTGATCACAGGTCAAGAAGACCATACCGGTATTCCCTATTCCGGTCCCACCTAGCAGGTTTGATGGAATACATCGTTGGAGTTGGTCCATTGCGATTTTCGCCGATTTAAGTACTTATGAGTAGTGCAGGCCCACTAGGTTCCGACAATCCCTAGACGCTTAACGTCGGATCGTTTCTGCTCTACCGAATTGGGCGCTTGACAGAAAGTACCGTCTAACTCTCGTTAGACCTTTGGCACTCTAATCTCGCAAAATTCAGTCGTACTTCCACATTGAATAGTCGGCGAACCACGTTAAGAGTACCGACCTTTCCGACGTTAACTCTGAACGCAGGTCGACTGGAGCGACGATTTCAAATCCCTTTTGGTACATATCGCTACACATAACATCTATTAACATAGGGACACGTTAGATTTTCAATTACTATTATTGGTCAAAGCACAGTAAGGCCACACAATTGACAATATTAACATATATTCAAAATGAAAATGGTATCATTGACACAACATAAGTGCATAGTCCGTACAGATAATTGAGTTAGGTCAAACAGATGGTAGCAGAATTCCCAATCGAACGTACACAACTGTATGCTAGATCAATCTACACGAGCACATCTGATTTTGACGAAAACTTTAATGATGGCTGCGCTTAACCTACAAAAAGCACAAAAGTGGGTTTAACGATGCAGCGAACAGGGAGCCACAGGTTAACCTCGCTAAGATTGTTTGATAAACAATACGCCGGTCGGTTGACTCAGGTAAACTGAAGGCTTTTAATAAATATTGATAATGATGGCTGCGCTTAACCTACAAAAAGCACAAAAGTGGGTTTAACGATGCAGCGAACAGGGAGCCACAGGTTAACCTCGCTAAGATTGTTTGATAAACAATACGCCGGTCGGTTGACTCAGGTAAACTGAAGGCTTTTAATAAATATTGAGTGTGAATAAACAGTGAGCTGTTTAATACTAAATTTATAAATATATTAACTAACTATGTTTACTTAATATATTAATAAACTATAGTTTGATACTAAATTTATATATATTAACTAATTATATTTACTTAATATATATTTGATATTTTATATTGACTTATACATTATTTATAATTGCACATAGATATACATAATATGCATATATACATACATGGGGCGGCTGTCTACGAAAAGAAAAAGAAAGGAAAACATACAAACACAAGAGTGGTACTCGGAAAAGGGTTCCTAATCCCTTATCCCAGACATAATGGAGGTACTGACCTCAGCTCCTCAAGCCTATCATTTTGATATCCAACATCATAGGGTTTAGACAACAAGGGCAAACGGGGCTGCAGACAAGCCCATCCAGGTTTACGGTAGGAAAACCAAAGGCTTCAGGAGCCTCAAACGGCTGGGATAAAGGACAAACGAGTTATTTTGAGTCGGGTTTAATGAGGAGAACACAACGATGGGTGACATGCTCAAAAATTTCTGTAATTTGCATGGTGGTATTGTACCCAAGGGCGGGCTCAAACAAAACCCTAGAATCAGGGGAACCTTAATATAATTTTTATATCGATGTACCAGAAAGTGTGGGCCATTCTCTTACAAATTCTAAACCGTTACGGAGTTATGGGCCGGAACAGTGATGAACCTCAGTTATGAGGATTGGAAAATTTACATTTTGAACCCTCGTTTTGTTTATTGTTTTCCAGTAAAAAAATTGAAAAATGAACGCTTGGGAAATTAATATTTAATATTCATGACTTAGTATTTTCAGATTTTTACTGTAAGTTTCTGCTCGATGGACGGCAAACAGCCACGACTAGATAAATCTTTTGCACGGGTAGGTGGGCCAGGACGGGCTCCCCTAAAATGCCAACTTTTCTTACTCATTACCTAAATTCACTATCCTATTGCTTGCTGTCGTGTCATTTTTTATGAGCGGGAGTTACCGTATGGTATATATAAATCGCAGGTTCAGAATGGTA